>FNXX01000042.1:7500-157915 GCA_900108845.1 Iljinskaea planisiliqua | reverse complement strand
ACCCCACCAGGATTACTTCTCGGATTCCCTGTCTACCCCCTTGCTGCCTAGGACATTCCCTTGCAAAATGCCCGGTCTTACCGCAGTGATAGCAGGTCTTACCCGATTCACTAGTCATCCCTTCTCTCAGCCTAGGGCAGTTCAAGACATCATGGTCCATCCAGCCGCACTTGGCACACACACCCATTGCCCTCCAGCACTTTCCATAGTGCTTTCGGCCGCAACTGGGGCAATCGGATGGCCCCGGGCCATCCTTCTCCTGGTCCCACTTTCTTTTGTGGACACCAGTCTTATTCCCTTGGCCGGTCTTTGCCTGAGCCTTCACCCGACTTTCTTCGGCCAGAATGACCTCAAGCAAAGCGGCTCTCTCCACTAGTTCTGATACGGAAGCGAACTTCCGTACCGCACAGTGGACCCAGAGGTCAACCTTAAGTCCACAGAAAAACCTCTGGACTTGGGTAGATTCGTCCTCAAACTCCCGTCCTATGTACTTACGCAGACGGTTAAATTCCTCCTCATATTCCCTTACCGTTCTCCGGCCTTGGGTGAGTTCCAGGAACTTATTTTCCATCCGATCCCATGCCTCGGTCGGAAAGTATTTGCGGTTGAATTCCATCTCAAATTCCGCAAAAGACGTTAACTTGCCCCCAGTGCGCTTATCCACAGTAAGCCACCAGTTATGGGCATCCCCTTCCAGGAAATGGACTGCTATGTCCTTCCTGTAGTCCTCTGGACAACAGGTCAAGCTGAAGTTTCGTACTAAACGGCTCCTCCACTCATCCGCTTCAACGGGGTCTATACTCCCCTTGAAGTGTTTTGTTCCCAAATGGGAAATGTGATCCAGCATGATAGATACCGAGGTACCGAACCAGGCCAGACGTCCATGGACCGATCGGAGGATGATGAGCCAGAACTGGACGGACTGGGCAATCACGCTGAGGAACATCTTGCTCGTGAGGAAACCGAGGTTCAACCACAGGAAACCAGCTCAGGACAAGGAGCAGGACTTCCGGACGCTACGGCCGTGTTCCGTATAGACCCGGCCGGACACGGGAGCAAGCTGCGAAGGGACGGCCGACCTAAAGACCGAATCACTCGACGAACTCGATCGCAATCTCGTCCCAAAAATCATGAAGAAGGCAACAAACGAGTCAGAATTCAAATGGCCTGAGCCAATTCAGAGACCGGACGTGACACTCAAGTTCTAGCCCGGAACGGACGTCCGGATATCGGCCCAGCAGAGAAAGAAGGAAGTTTTCCAGACTTTATGGATTTTTCCATCGACCGAAGGTTGAGGCAGCACATTATGGGACTTAAGGAGATGATCGAACGTGGGAGTTTCCAGTTAGCACGAGCCGAACCAGACTTGCCCCAAGAAGGTCTCCTTTGCTCCATCCGTGCCCGAGAAACACCAAGCTGAACGTCACCAGAAGTTCAAAGGTCGACTTTGCCAGAAGACCAAGGGTCAACTTCACCAAACTGCGTGGACTGGAGGCGACTTTGACCTGATCTGAATCTAGTCTAGTTTCATTTATTTTAAATCCTAGGAAACTTCAAAAACTCCTCGTGTTAGTCTTTCTTCTAGCTACGAAACACTTTAAGTTTGTAAACACATCATTCCGCAAGATTAATCGAAGTTTTATCATCTTTTTCTTGAGAGGAAATCTCACTGTTCTTCAAGAACATTTCGTTGGTTTTGGCAAGGGTTACTTCCCAAAACAACAAACCTCCTTGGATTCATTGTTAAGGGTTACTTCCTTGAATCTTTGGAGTGGAGAATACCAAGAGTCTTCCACAACTCTTGACGGTCTCAATCGATCCACCAGTTTGATCCGTGAATGCTAGTAGCTGCGGACTCATTCATATCCCAAACTTACCCACAAAGAGTTCAATCCTACCGAGGGATCAATTACGTGGTATCAGAGCCACTCTTTGTTGGTAAAACTGTTCATCTTCTCTAACTCTTTCTTCGCAAATTCTAATCTTTTTCATTTCAATCCGGGCCACTCTCTTACCCTCCATATCTTCTGTCTAATCCTCTATAAGTCTTCTTTAAAAAAAAAAAAAAAAAAAAAAAAAAATATATTACGTACAAACTGAGGAGAAAACCAGTTTGTGAGGGTGGTGGAAGAGAAAGCCTGCTGGCTGAAGAGAAAACCCAGCCTTGAGGTGGTTAAAGCGGATTCATTCTTTCAGAAATTTCTGTCCAACCTTTCTCTTTTTGTTGCTTGGGATTTACTTGCTAGATCCGGCTTGATTTGTTCCTTTAGAACCTTGGGAAAATCTCTGAGTGTTACTTAAACCAAACCTGTGAGATCAAACACTTGAGTGGTGAGGATAAACACCTGAGAGCGAGGGTTCTGTGTCTATAACATTATCTGTTTAAGTGTCTTATCAGGAAGCCATGTCTGACAGTGAGGAAGAAAGGAACATCAATTCTAGAAGTGGTTTATCTAGCTTACAAATTAAAGCTTTGACTGACCATTTGATGAGAGCTGTGAACCTAGGTCTTGAAAAAGTGAACGTCCGTCTGGAAAAAATCCAGGATGACCAGCAAGGCCAGGCGAGGCCAGGCCAGAGGAGAGCTCGTGGCAGGAGGAACAGCCGATCATTTGATGGCCAGGACATGGAAGATCGCTTTGAAGACAACCGTTCCCTCAGGGCCAGGAGAGGCCACAGGAACCGGGATGAAGAAAACTCATTTGCCAGAAGGACGGACGATGGGCTTGGTGGACTTAAGCTGAAAATTCTTACCTTTGACGGTAAGAACGATCCGGACGCCTATCTAGAATGGGAAAGAAAAACTGAGCTTGTCTTTGATTGTCAAAACTTTTCGGAACTTAGGAAAGTAAGGTTAACTGCTGCTGAATTTAGTGGCTATGCCATTAACTGGTATGATCAAGTAGTTTCTCTTAGAAGAAGAATAGGAGAAAGTCCAATAACTACTTGGCAAGAACTAACAGAGCTAATGAGAAAAAGATTTGTTCCTAGTCATTATAACAGGGATCTTCATCAGAGGTTGAGACGTCTGACACAGGGAACAAAGAACATTGAGGACTACTTCCAGGAAATGGAAACCCTCATGCTCAAAGCTGATGTTGAGGAGGATTTAGATGCAACCTTGGCTCGCTTTCTGGCAGGATTAAACCAAGAAATACAAGACCGGTTGGAGCTCCAGGAGTTTGAAAGCGTGGAGGACATGCTCCACAAAGCGATCCTGATTGAACAACAGGTTAAAAGGAGAGGTTTCTCTAAGCCTGCCTACGCCCCAAGACCGGCCTACTCACCAAAACCGGCCTATGCATCTAAGCCAAACTACCAAGACAAAGGTAAGTCTCCTCTTCCAGCAAATACCGAGTTTAAAACTAACCAATCTACACGTTTTGATAAGGGCAAAACCGTGGAATCCACGAGTAGAGCCAGAGATATCAGGTGTTTCAAGTGTCACGGATTAGGACACTATGCCAACAAGTGCCCGAACCAGAAGGTCATGATCTTGCTTGACAATGGGTAAGTGGAATCCTAGGATGAGGAGAAAGAAGACACCGGACCAGTCTTTGACGAGGAAGAACCCTTTGACTATCCGGCCCAAGGCAATCTCCTTGTGACTATGAGATCACTAAGTGTCCAACCAAAAACCAGTGACAAAGAACAGAGGGAGAATCTCTTCCATTCACGTTGCTTAGTCAATGATAAGGTTTGTTCTTTGATCATTGATGGTGGAAGTTGTACTAACGTGGCCAGTGATGTCCTTGTCAGGAAACTGGGGCTGGAAACCAGACCACACCCGAGACCATTTAAGCTAGAATGGCTGAATGAAGAAGGAGTTCAGCACGTCAAAGAGCAGGTCACTGTCCCCATTACCATCGGCCGATACCATGATGAGGTCTTGTGCAATGTCTTGCCTATGGACGCCAGCCATATCCTCTTAAGCCGGCCGTGGCAATTCGACCGGAAGGCCGTCCATGACGGATACTCTAACTGGCACATGTTTGAGCACCAAGGAAAGAAAATCACTCTTATGCCTCTATCTCCAACCGAAGTACATCAGGACCAAGTACAGCTTCGGAAGAGCCGGGAGCTGGAAAAAGAACCAGAACAAGTCAGAAAGTCCAACTTTTATATCAAGCCAAGTCAGGTAAAGAAAACTTTGTTTTCTCGTCCATCTTTTATCTTGCTTGTTTATAAAGAAACACTGACAGTTTCTAACGTCCCACCGGAGCTACCGAGTGAACTTAAGCCCATTATGCACAGGTTTCAGGATGTGTTTCCAGAAGAAACTCCCAGTGGGTTACCACCCATGCGTGGAATAGAACACCAAATCGATTTGGTACCAGGAGCCTCCCTACCAAACCGTCCAGCTTATCACACCAACCCGACCGAAACCAAGGAGTTGCAAAGGCAAGTTGACGACCTAATGGACAAAGGCTACATCAGGGAAAGTCTAAGCCCCTGTGCGGTCCCGGTCTTGCTTGTACCCAAGAAGGATGGAACCTGGAGAATGTGCGTGGACTGCAGAGCAATAAACAACATTACGGTTAAGTATCGCCATCCCATTCCCCGTTTAGATGACATGTTAGATGAATTGCATGGTTCAAAGGTCTTTTCTAAAATAGATCTTAGAAGTGGGTACCATCAAATTAGGATGAAGGAAGGGGATGAATGGAAAACAGCTTTTAAAACTAAGCACGGCCTTTATGAATGGCTTGTTATGCCGTTCGGCCTGACAAATGCTCCTAGCACCTTTATGCGTTTAATGATTCATGTTCTTAGAACATACATAGATGAATTCGTTGTCGTATACTTTGATGATATTTTGATCTATAGTAAGAGCATGAATGAGCATGTTAGACATCTAGAACTGGTCTTGGAAGTGCTTAGGAAAGAACGATTGTTTGCCAATGAAAAGAAGTGTATCTTTGGAGCAGATCACCTAGTTTTCTTGGGTTTTGTTGTAGGAGCTGATGGCATCCGTGTCGATGAAGAGAAGGTCAAAGCCATCAAAGACTGGCCCAGCCCAAAGACTGTGAGTGAAGTCCGAAGCTTCCATGGGTTAGCCGGCTTCTACAGGAGGTTTGTCCCAAACTTCAGCACCATTGCGGCCCCTCTTACTGAGGTCATTAAAAAGAACGTGGGGTTCAAGTGGGAACAAGCTCAAGAAGATGCCTTCCAGGCCTTAAAAGGGAAGTTAACTCAAGCGCCCTTACTTGCCCTTCCCGACTTCTTTAAAACCTTTGAAATAGAATGTGATGCATCTGGTGTTGGTATAGGTTCTGTTCTGATGCAAGAGGGAAAACCATTGGCGTACTTCAGTGAGAAACTGGGTGGAGCAACCTTGAACTATCCGACTTATGACAAGGAATTGTATGCCTTGGTCCGTGCCCTTCAAAATTGGCAACACTACCTGTGGCCAAAGTAATTCGTCATACACACTGACCATCAGTCCCTAAGGCATCTTACGGGCCAACAGAAGCTCAACAAGAGGCACGCACGGTGGGTGGAATTCATTGAAACCTTTCCGTACGTCATCAAATACAAACAAGGTAAGGAGAACATAGTAGCTGACACTCTATCTCGGAGGTATGCGCTTCTTTCCTCTCTTGGAACTAAGTTGTTAAGATTCGAATTTATTAAAGAACTGTACGAGGCCGACACTGACTTTAGGGAACCCTATCTTGCCTGTTCTAGACACGCCCATGGCAAGTATTATCTGTCTGAAGGTTACCTCTTCTTTGACAATCGTTTGTGTGTACCTCACTGTTCTTTGCGAGAAGTGTTTACCAGGGAAGCCAATGGAGGTGGATTAATGGGACATTTCGGTCCAGCTAAGACCCTTAAAGTGCTACAGGACCACTTCTATTTGCCAGGGCTAAAGAAGGACGTGGAAAGGATCTGCAGCCGTTGCGTGACATGCAAGGAGGCTAAGTCCAAAAGCACAAACTAAGGTCTGTATTCTCCTTTACCAATTCCCTATCATCCCTGGACTGATCTTTCTATGGACTTTGTCTTGGGATTGCCTAAGTCTAGATTAGGTAAAGACTCCATTTTTGTTGTGGTAGATCGTTTCTCTAAAATGGCACACTTTATTCCCTGTTTAAAAACGAATGATGCTTCTCATGTTGCCGATCTGTTCTTTAGAGAAATTGTTAGACTTCATGGAATGCCTAGAACCATAGTTTCAGATCGAGATGCTAAGTTTTTAAGCTATTTCTGGAAAACCTTGTGGACCAAACTAGGAACTAAGTTACTGTTTTCAACCACTTGTCACCCTCAGACCGATGGCCAAACAGAGGTAACCAACAGAACCCTATCTGCTTTGCTTAGGACGTTAGTTAAAAAGAATCTTAGATCGTGGGAGGAACTCTTGATCTAATTCCTTTACCTGTTGATGAAAGGATAAGTTTAGATGGCAAAAAGAAGGCCAAACTTGTTAAGCAGATTCATGAAAAGGTCCGAGCAAACATTGAAGCAAAGACAAAACAATATGAAAAGTATGCTAACAAGCACAGACGGAAGGTGGTATTTCAACCAGGTGACCTTTTTTGCGTACATTTGAGGAAGGAAAGATTCCCAGAGGAGAGGAAGTCCAAGCTGATGCCAAGAAAGGATGGACCATTCACGGTGGTCAAGAAACTTCATGACAACGCCTATCAGCTGGATCTTCAAGGTAAGTACGATATTTCCTCAAGTTTTAATGTGTCTGACCTATCTCCTTTTGTTTCAGATGAACCAGACTTGTGGACAAGTCCTTTTCAAGAGGGGGAGAATGATAGATACCGAGGTACCGAACCAGGCCAGACGTCCATGGACTGATCGGAGGATGATGAGCCAGAACTGGACGGACCGGGCAATCACGCTGAGGAACATCTTGCTCGTGAGGAAACCGACGTTCAACCACAGGAAACCAGCTCAGGACAAGGAGCAGGACATCCGGACGCTATGGCTGTGTTCCGTATAGACCCGGCCGGACACGGGAGCAAGCTGCGAAGGGACGGCCGACCTAAAGACCGAATCACTCGACGAACTCGATCCCAATCTCGTCCCAAAAATCATGAAGAAGGCAATGAACGAGTCAGAATTCAAATGGCCCTAGACAATTCAGAGACCGGACGTGTCACTCAAGTTCTAGCCCGGAACGGACGTCCGGATATCGACCCAGCAGAGAAAGAAGGAAGTTTTCCAGACTTTATGGATTTTTCCATCGACCGAAGCTTGAGGAAGCACATTATGGGACTTAAGGAGATGATCGAACGTGGGAGTTTCCAGTTAGCACGAGCCGAACCAGACTTGCCCCAAGAAGGTCTCCTTTGCTCCATCCGTGCCCGAGAAACACCAAGCTGAACGTCACCAGAAGTTCAAAGGTCGACTTTGCCAGAAGACCAAGGGTCAACTTCACCAAACTGCGTGGACTGGAGGCGACTTTGACCTGATCTGAATCTAGTCTAGTTTCATTTATTTAAAATCCTAGGAAACTTCAAAAACTCCTCGTGTTAGTCTTTCTTCTAGCTACGAAACACTTTAAGTTTGTAAACACATCATTCCGCAATATTAATCGAAGTTTTATCATCTTTTTCTTGAGAGGAAATCTCACTGTTCTTCAAGAACATTTCGTTGGTTTTGGCAAGGGTTACTTCCCAAAACAACAAACCTCCTTGGATTCATTGTTAAGGGTTACTTCCTTGAATCTTTGGAGTGGAGAATACCAAGAGTCTTCCGCAACTCTTGACGGTCTCAATCGATCCACCAGTTTGATCTTTGAATGCTAGTAGCTGCGGACTCATTCATATCCCAAACTTACCCACAAAGAGTTCAATCCTACCGAGGGATCCATTACAGCAGACTCAGATAGTCCACCCTACGGACCACACGAGGCGGGTTTATTTCAACCACATCCTCATCCTCGACTCGCTGGGCCCCTTTCAGAACCCCTGTAGTTTCCTTTCCCGTGGATTGACCCACGGTAGGATTCTCAGCCGGGGTAAGGGTCTGAGTCAGAGTGGTCATCTGGGTCATGACCGTTTTCAGGGCTTCCCACATCTCTTCCGTAGAAGGGATTGCAGGTCGGCTCACACCGTCAGCCCTGGTGTCCTTTCCAACATGGTCCCGTTCAATGTTGGAGGACTCAACCATTTCCTCATCTTCCATTTGCTCAATCCCAACCACTCCCGTACGGGTCTGAGTGGCCGCGGGAGGAATTACTGTACCGGTATTCCCATTCCCGACCACAGGTCCAGTCGGGTCGTCAACCATCTGGTTGGAAGTTCCTACCCCCACCAGTGTGACTTCCACTGCGGTTTTCTTAGACTTTCTCCTTTTGGAGGACTTAGTTTTCTCATCCTACATGTTCAGAGTATATTAGAACCATCTAATAGCCTATTGAACCAAGGAAACAAGAAAACCTAACACTGATCCTTCGGCGCCTGACGTGTGCGTGTGTACTATCCCATAACCTCACTGTCCTAGAATCAAGCATGCTCTAATACCAACTTGAAACACCCCAACCCGGATACACGATCCAGATCGGTTGTCCCACTTCTTAGTCTCCGAGAGACTAAGGCCCTATCCAAACAACTTAACATTTCTAATCCAGGAGGTTCCTCTATCTACCATTATGCGGAATGTAAAGGAGATAGATAATTAAAAAGGAACTCTTATTGATATAAAGGATTTGATACAGCATGTTAAAGTTTGCCCGAAGGCTTTACATGGACCGATCCTATCCTATCCCGAGCTCCTAACACACACCACACATCATCAGGGGGCCGCCGGACCGTGCACATAGGCTTGGTCCATACTCGGACCAACCTCACATCCTGAAAAGATATAAGCATGTCAGAAACCGGACTAATCCGCAACCGAATTATACATATGCTTCCCAGAACCCTTATGCCTCGTTAGTATAGCCGAAGCCTATCCTAACACATCCTAAGACTTTCCCCAATTGTACTTAGTCATTCAACCAACCGCCCCACATGACCAAGTAGCAACTAGGTAGCCTTAGGGACAAACGGCCGAACCATTTGTCCGGAGGAACCAACGGCCAGAGACCGGGGCACTCCTTGGCACGTATCGGCCTTTCGGCCGACCGCGGCACTGCTCCGAGTTCCCGCGACCGGACCACTTGTACTGACCGTAAAGGTACGGACACCCAAGGATATGTTTCCACACATCTGAGGCATGCTGACACTCACACCGGTTCTGTGGGTCAAAGTCGGGACTCGGCTGTGATGGCATTTGAACCGAACAGGTGCAATCACGCCGAACGGTCGCAATGGTTCACAAGCGGACCAGGTCCATCGGCCGAGTGGTTTTACCGGCAAAAGACACGCGTGACATGTCCCTGGTACGTTTACACACTCGCACCGGTTCACCCTATCCAATTTGCAACCGACGGTAAGGCCCCTCGTTCCAAATGGTGTCATTGGCCGAACGGTCACAAAGGTCCACAGGTCGTGTCTATCCGACCTTCGGCACCAACCGTCCGTCCCGTCCGGTTCTTTATGAACCAGACGATTCCCATAGGCAACTAGCAGTTATTGTTCGCAACCGTTAATAGGCATCCAGACGTGACCATACGACCAAAGGTTCATTTATGGATTCAACCCGGATCAGCCCATAGCCTTGATCCAGGCGCACTAAGCGACCTGGCCTTGGTAACCGCCTTTCGCACTCTAAGTAATGCCCAGAGCAATCGCGACACAAGGTAACTGCTTTCACATGAGTTCGGCCGAAGCCAAGTGATAGTCACCGAGGTACCGTACCAGGCCAAACGTCCACGGACTGTTCGGAGGATGAGGAACCGCACGTACCAGAGCAGGACGGACCGGGCAATCATGCTGAGGAACGTCCATAAGAGACCAGAAGGAGCCATGCTCGTGAGGAAACCGAGGTTCACCGACAGGAAACCAGCTCAGCTCAAGGAACAGGACATCCGGACGCTACGGCCGTGTTCCGTATAGACCCGGCCGGACACGGGAGCAAGCTGCGAAGGGACGGCCGACCTAAAGACCGAATCACTCGGCACACTCGATCCCAATCTCGACCCAAAAGTCATGAGGAAGCCAACGAACGAGACAGAATCCAGATGGCCCGAGCCAATTCAGAGACCGGACTTGACACTCCAGTTTTAGCCCGGTATGAACGTCCTGATATCGAGCCAACATGGGAAGAAGCGAGTTTCCAAGACTTAATGGATTTTTCCATCGACCAAAACTTGAGGCAGCGTATTATGGGACTAAAGGAGATGATCGAACGTGGGAGTTTCCAGTTAGCCCGAACCGAACCAGACTTGCCCCATGCAGATCTCCTTTGCTCCATCCGTGCCCGAGAAACACCAAGCTAAAATTCACCAGAAGCTCAAGGGTCAACTTTGCTGGAAGTTCAAGGGTCACCTTCACCAAACCGCGTGGACTGAAGGCGACTTTGACTCGATCAGGACTTGGTCTTCTTTATTTATTATTAAGTCTAGGAATCCACAAAAAAACTCTTCGTTCTACTCTCTGTCTTATAGCTTCTATATGCGAAACTCTATAAGTCTGTAACAAACCTCATTTTCGTGGATTATCAAGTTTTTAATCAATTGTTTTCTTGAGAGGAAATCTCTTTGTTCTTCTGGAACATATCGTCTGTTTGGCAAGGGATACTTCCAAACGACAACCTCCTTTGATTCACTGCAAGGGTTACTTCCTTGAATCTTAGGAGTGGAGAATACCAAGAGACTGTCACATCTCTTGACGGTCTCCTTCGATCCATCAGTCTGAACCGTTTAAGCTAGTAGCTGCGGTCTCAGTCATATCCAACTTACCTTCAAAGAGTCCATTCCTACCGAGGGATCCATTACGTGGTATCAGAGCCACTCTTTGTTGGTAAACTGTTCATCTTCTCCAACTATTTATTCGCAAATTCTGATCTTTTCCATTTCAATCCGGGCCACTCTCTTACCCTCCATATCTTCTGTCCAAATCTTTATAAGCTTTCTACAAAAAAAAAAAAAAAAAAAAAAAAAAACCAGTCAAAAAAAAAAATTACGTACAAACTGAGGAGAAAACCAGTTTGGGAGGGTGGTGGAAGAGTAATCCTGCTGGCTGAAGAGAAAACCCAGGCTTGAGGTGGTTAAAGCGGATTCTGTCTTCAGAAATTTTTGTCCGACCTCTCTCTTTTGTTGTTTGGAAGTTACTTGCTGGACTCAGCTTGACTTGTTCCATTAGAACCTTGGGAAACAACTCTGAGTACTACTTAAACAGAACCCATGAGATAAAACACTTGAGTGCGAGGGTATTGTTGTTTATAACATTATCTGCTTAAGTTTCTTTTCAGGAAGCCATGTCTGACAGTGAGGATGAAAGGAACAACAATCCTAGAAGCGGTTTATCTAGCTTACAAATGAAAGCTTTGACTGACCATTTGATGAGAGCTGTGAACCTAGGTCTTGAAGAAGTGAACGTCCGTCTGGACAAAATCCAGGAAGACCAACAAGGCCAGGCGAGGCCAGGCCAAAGGAGAGCTCGTGGCAGGAGGAACAGCCGATCCTTTGATGACCAGGACATGGAAGATCGTTTTGAAGACAATCGTTCCCTCAGGGCCAGGAGAGGCCACAGGAACCGGGATGAAGAAAACCCATTTGCCAGAAGAACGGACGATGGACTAGGTGGACTTAAGCTGAGAATTCCTACCTTTGATGGTAAGAACGATCCAGACGCCTATCTAGAATGGGAAAGAAAAACCGAGCTTGTCTTTGATTGTCAAAACTTTTCGGAACTTAGGAAAGTAAGACTAGCTGCTTCTGAATTTAGTGGCTATGCCACTAACTGGTATGATCAAGTAGTTTCTCTTAGAAGAAGGATAGGAGAAAGTCCAATTACTACTTGGCAAGAACTAACTGAGCTAATGAGAAAAAGATTTGTTCCTAGTCACTATAACAGGGATCTTCATCAGAGGCTAAGGCGTTTGACACAGGGAACAAAGAACGTTGAGGACTACTTTCAGGAAATGGAAACACTTATGCTTAAGGGTGATGTTGAGGAGGATTTAGATGCAACCTTGGCTCGCTTTCTGGCAGGACTAAACCGAGAAATACAAGACCGGTTGGAGCTCCAGGAGTTTGAAAGTGTGGAAGAAATGCTTCACAAAGCAATCCTGATTGAACAACAGGTTAAAAGGAGAGGTTACTCTAAGCCTGCCTACGCACCAAAACCGGCCTATGCACCTAAGCCAAGCTACCAAGACAAAGGTAAGTCTCCTCTTCCAGCAAATACCGAGTTTAAAACTAATCAACCTTCACGTTTTGATAAGGGCAAAACCGTGGAATCCACGAGTAGAGCCAGAGATATCAGGTGTTTTAAGTGTCATGGAATAGGACACCATGCCAACAAGTGCCCGAACCAGAAGGTCATGATCATGCTTGACAATGGGGAAGTGGAATCCGAGGACGAGGAGGGAGAAGACATTGGACCAATCTTTGACGAGGAAGAAACATTTGACTACTCGGCCCAAGGCAATTTACTTGTGACCATGAGATCATTAAGCGTTCAACCCAAGACCAGTGACAAAGAACAGAGGGAGAATCTCTTCCACTCTCGTTGTTTAATTAATAATAAGGTTTGTTCTTTGATCATTGATGGTGGAAGTTGTACTAACGTGGCCAGTGATGTCCTTGTCAGGAAACTGGGACTAGAAACCAGGCCCCATCCGAGGCCATTTGAGCTAGAATGGCTCAATGAAGAAGGAGTCCAGCACGTCAAAGAGCAGGTCACTGTCCCCATTACCATCGGCCGATATCACGACGAGGTCGTGTGCAATGTCTTGCCTATGGACGCCAGCCATATTCTCTTAGGCCGGCCGTGGCAATTCGACAGAAAGGCCGTCCATGACGGATACACTAACCGGCACATGTTTGAGCACCAAGGAAAGAAAATCACTCTTATGCCTCTATCTCCAACCGAAGTACACCAGGACCAAGTACAGCTTTGGAAGAGGCGGGAGCTAGAAAAGCAACCAGAACAGGTCAGAAAGCCCAACTTTTATATCAAGCCAAGTCAGGTAAAGAAAACTTTTTTTTCTCGTCCATCTTTTATCTTGCTTGTTTATAAAGATACACTGACAGTTTCTAACATCCCACCGGAACTGCCGAGTGAACTTAAGCCTATTATGCACAGGTTTCAGGACGTGTTTCCAGAAGAAACTCCCAGTGGACTACCTCCCATCCGTGGAATAGAACACCAAATTGATCTGGTACCGGGAGCCTCCTTACCAAACCGTCCAGCGTATCGCACCAACCCGACTGAAACCAAGGAGTTGCAAAGGCAAGTTGGCGACCTAATGGACAAAGGCTACATCAGGGAAAGTCTAAGCCCCTGTGCGGTCCCAGTCTTGCTTGTACCCAAGAAGGATGGAACTTGGAGAATGTGTGTGGACTGCAGAGCCATCAACAACATTACGGTTAAGTATCGCCATCATATTCCCCTTTTAGATGACATGTTAGATGAATTGCATGGTTCAAAGGTCTTTTCTAAAATAGATCTTAGAAGTGGGTACCATCAAACTAGAATGAAGGAAGGGAACGAATGGAAAACAACTTTTAAAACTAAGCATGGACTTTATGAATGGCTTGTTATGCCGTTCGGCCTGACAAATGCTCCTAGCACCTTTATGCGTTTAATGAATCATGTTCTTAGAACATATATAGGAGAATTTGTTGTCGTGTACTTTGATGATATCCTGATCTATAGTAAGAGCATGAACGAGCATGTTAGACATTTAGAACAAGTCCTGGAAGTGCTTAGGAAAGAACGACTGTTTGCTAATGAAAAGAAATGTATCCTTGGAGCAGATCACCTAGTTTTCTTGGGTTTTGTTGTAGGAGCTGATGGCATCCGTGTCGATGAGGAAAAGGTCAAAGCAATCAAAGACTGGCCCAGTCCAAAGACCGTGAGTGAAGTCCGGAGCTTCCATGGATTAGCTGGTTTCTACAGGAGATTTGTCCCAAACTTCAGCACCATTGCGGCCCCTCTTACTGAGGTCATTAAAAAGAACGTGGGATTCAAGTGGGAACAAGCTCAAGAAGACGCCTTCCAGGCCTTGAAAGGGAAGTTAACTCAAGCCCCTTTACTTGTTCTTCCCGACTTTCTAAAAACCTTTGAAATAGAATGTGATGCATCTGGTGTTGGTATAGGTGATGTCCTGATGCAAGAAGGAAAGCCATTGGCGTACTTCAGTGAGAAACTAGGTGGAGCAACCTTGAACTATCTGACCTACGAAAAGGAATTGTATGCCTTGGTCCGAGCCCTTCAAACCTGGCAACACTACTTGTGGCCTAAGGAGTTCGTCATACACACCGACCATCACTCCCTAAGGCATCTCAAGGGCCAACAAAAGCTCAACAAGAGGCACGCACGGTGGGTGGAATTCATTGAAACCTTCCTGTACGTCATCAAATACAAACAAGGTAAAGAAAACATAGTAGCCGACGCTCTATCTCGGAGGTATGCACTTCTTTCTTCTCTTGGAACCAAGTTGTTAGGATTTGAGTTTATAAAAGAACTGTACGAGGCTGACACTGACTTTAGGGAACCCTATCTCGCTTGTTCTAGACATGCTCATGGCAAGTATTACCAGTCTGAAGGTTTCCTCTTCTTTGATAATCGGTTGTGTGTACCTCACTGTTCTTTGCGAGAAGTGTTTACCAGGGAAGCTCATGGAGGAGGGTTAATGGGACATTTCGGTCCAGCCAAGACCCTTAAAGTTCTCCAGGATCACTTCTACTGGCCAGGGTTGAAGAAGGACGTAGAAAGGATCTGCAGCCATTGTGTGACTTGCAAGGAGGCTAAGTCCAAAAGCACAAACCAAGGTCTGTATTATCCTTTACCAATTCCCTACCATCCCTGGACTGATCTTTCTATGGACTTTGTTTTGGGTTTGCCTAAGTCTAGATTAGGTAAAGATTCCATCTTTGTTGTGGTAGATAGATTTTCCAAAATGGCACACTTCATTCCCTGTTTAAAAACGAATGATGCCTCCCACATTGCCGATCTGTTCTTTAGAGAAATTGTTAGACTTCATGGAATGCCTAGAACCATAGTTTCAGATCGAGATGCTAAGTTCGTAAGCTACTTCTGGAAAACCTTGTGGACCAAACTAGGAACTAAGTTGCTGTTTTCAACCACTTGTCACCCTCTGACCGATGGCCAAACAGAGGTAACTAACAGAACCTTATCCGCTTTGCTTAGGACGTTGGTTAAAAAGAACCTTAGATAATGGGAGGAACATTTGCCACACGTAGAGTTTGCATATAACCACTCTGTGCATTCAGCTACCAAACATTCAACTTTTGAGATCGTCTACGGCTTTAATACATTGTCTCCCCTTGATCTAATTCCTTTACCTGTTGATGAAAGGATAAGTTTAGATGGCAAAAAAAAGGCCAAACTTGTTAAAGAAATTCATGAAAAGGTCCGAGCAAACATCGAAGCAAAGACAAAACAATATGAAAAGTATGCTAACAAGCATAGACGAAAGGTGGTGTTTCAACCAGGCGACCTTGTTTGGGTACATTTGAGAAAGGAAAGATTTCCAGAGGAGAGGAAGTCCAAGCTGATGCCAAGAAAGGATGGACCATTCACGGTGGTCAAGAAACTTCATGACAACGCCTATCAGCTGGATCTTCAAGGTAAGTATGATATTTCTTCAAGTTTTAATGTGTCTGACTTATCTCCTTTTGTTTCAGATGAACCAGACTTGTGGACAAGTCCTTTTCAAGAGGGGGAGAATGATAGACACCGAGGTACCGTACCAGGCCAAACGTCCACGGACTGTTCGGAGGATGAGGAACCGCATGTACCAGAGCAGGACGGACCGGGCAATCATGCTGAGGAACGTCCAGAAGAGACCAGAAGGAGCCATGCTCATGAGGAAACCGAGGTTCACCGAAAGGAAACCAGCTCAGCTCAAGGAACAGGACATCCGGACGCTACGGCCGTGTTCCGTATAGACCCGGCCGGACACGGGAACAAGCTGCGAAGGGACGGCCGACCTAAAGACCGAAACACTCGGCACACTCGATCCCAATCTCGACCCAAAAGTCATGAGGAAGCCAATGAACGAGACAGAATCCAGATGGCCCGAGCCAATTCAGAGACTGGACGTGACACTCCAGTTTTAGCCCGGTATGAACGTCCGGATATCGAGCCAACATGGGAAGAAGCGAGTTTCCAAGACTTAATGAATTTTTCCATCGACCGAAACTTGAGGCAGCGTATTATGGGACTAAAGGAGATGATCGAACTTGGGAGTTTCCAGTTAGCCCGAACCGAACCAGACTTGCCCCATGCAGATCTCCTTTGATCCATCCGTGCCCGAGAAACACCAAGCTAAAATTCACCAGAAGCTCAAGGGTCAACTTTGCTGGAAGTTCAAGGGTCACCTTCACCAAACCGCGTGGACTGAAGGCGACTTTGACTCGATCAGGACTTGGTCTTCTTTATTTATTATTAAGTCTAGGAATCCACAAAAAAACTCTTCGTTCTACTCTCTGTCTTATAGCTTCTATCTGCGAAACTCTATAAGTCTGTAACAAACCTCATTTTCTTGGATTATCAAGTTTTTAATCAATTGTTTTCTTGAGAGGAAATCTCTTTGTTCTTCTGGAACATATCGTTTGTTTGGCAAGGGATACTTCCAAACGACAACCTCCTTTGATTCACTGCAAGGGTTACTTCCTTGAATCTTAGGAGTGGAGAATACCAAGAGACTGTCACATCTCTTGACGGTCTCCTTCGATCCATCAGTCTGAACCGTTTAAGCTAGTAGTTGCGGTCTCGGTCATATCCAACTTACCTTCAAAGAGTCCATTCCTACCGAGGGATCCATTACCAAGTCTCACGGATCAGCCGTATAAGAAAGGCAGAGAGGGAGACAAGTCAAGGTAGCAAGACCGAACCCCGTCAGTCCGGTTCCGGGATCGCAACGGTTGCCACCGGCGATCCAGGATCGACGGTTAGACACGGGTTTAGTCAAACGTACCTTTTGGGCTTGATCAGGATCGGCAAGGCCTTTCCCTTTCTTGACGGCCGGAACTTCCCTTTCCCCGGACATCTTTCCCGGTCGTAGCCTTTCTCTTTCTCACTTTCCGATCGTAATGGGTTATAACTCTCTTTTCTTTCTGTTTACGGTTTTTCCTCTGCAGGAACTGATGCAAACAAGTCGCAAGGGTCCTGGTATTTATAGGCGAGGCCTGCCCTGTTCGACAGGCACCAATCGACCAGATGCCTCCTTTCAGGAAGGGTCGCCCTGGTTCGTGGTGTCCCTGCGAACAGGTACCTCTTCCCCCATACCCCTTCGCCTGTTGCACCAACTGCCCACGGACACTAGCTAGCCCAGCTAGTTCACTGGGTCACCAGCTGGTCCCAGCTGCGGGTCACTCCCTCCAGCTGGCCGAGCTGGCCGCGAGCTGAACCAGCTGGCCTAGCTGGAGTGTCACTGCCCATACTGCCCCGTGAGCTTCCCCAGGTGTCCCCAGCTGACGTTCTTGCTCGGCATAGCTGTTTTCTCCCGTTCTTAGCTCGGATTAGGACCATCGTCCTGTCCGGCCATCACCCTTACGGACCGTGGCCTTAACGGCCAAGGTCTTTCAACCCGGCCTCCCTTTCTGGCCCCATGGTCCGAGCTCGGGCATTAGTGTGGATTCGGGACGTTACAGATATTATGGTGAAGTTCGAGATGGATAAACTCCTTATAAGACCCATGCTGGATGAGCAGACATTCACCATTGAAGGTGATGATGCAATCTCAGACCCAATGGTTGAAGAGGTTTTATCCAATGATCCATTGGAGGTTGTATTGAGTATGGCTGAAGGAAAACATGGTTTTCTAAGCGAGGATGCTGATGGTTTTGCAAAGATTCTGGACTCAAGCCTCGGTTTGGAAAGGATGGTAGCCTGCATGAGCCTGAAAGAAAGGCAGAACTCGACTGCAGAAGTCAATGATGGAGCACTTGCTCTGAATATAGGAGCACCCGCTCCGAAGTCAAGTTTTGTCGATGGCACTTGGAGTGACTTGAAAGCTCCCAAGCTTGAGCTGAAAACACTTCCTACCGGGCTAAGGTACACATTCCTTGGAATGAACTCTACTTACCCTGTGATAGTAAACTCTGAGCTGAACAATGTTGAAGTTGCTTTGCTTTTGTGTGAGCTTAGGAAGTATAGAAAGGCATTGGGATACTCACTTGATGATATCACTGGAATCTCTCCTGATCTTTGCATGCATAGAATATATCTAGAAGATGAATCGATCAGCTCTATAGAACATCAAAGAAGGTTAAACCCGAATTTAAAGGATGTTGTTAAGAAGGAGATAATGAAACTTCTAGAAGCTGGTGTAATCTATGCTATGTCCGATAGTACATGGGTTAGTCCTGTTCATGTAGTTCCTAAAAAGGGTGGTATGACTGTGATTAAAAATGATAGGAATGAACTGATACCAACTAGGACTGTAACCGGGCATATAATGTGCATAGATTACCGAAAATTTAATGCTGCAACCCGTAAGGACCACTTTCCTTTGCCCTTTATCGATCAAATGCTTGAAAGACTGGCTAACCACCCATACTATTGCTTTCTAGATGGTTACTCTGGTTTCTTTCAGATCCCAATCCATCCGGATGACCAAGAGAAGACGACGTTCACATGTCCCTATGGCACCTTTGCCTATATCCGAATGCTGTTCGGCTTGTGCAACACTCCAGCTACATTCCAGCGGTTCATGATGTCCATTTTTACTGACCTCATCGAAGACATTATGGAGGTTTTCATGGACGATTTTTCCGTCTATGGAAGCTCTTTTTCTGTCTGTTTGTCGAATTTGTGCAGGGTACTTCAACGATGTGAAGAGAAACAACTGGTTCTGAACTGGGAGAAGTGCCACTTCATGGTCAGGAATGGGATCGTGCTGGGTCATCAAATCTCAGAGCAGGGTATCGAGGTAGAGAAGGCAAAGATAGAAGTCATGATGAGTTTGCAACCGCCTACATTTGTCAAAGGAATCCACAGTTTTCTGGGGCACGCTGGTTTCTACCGGAGGTTTATCAAGGACTTTTCCAAGATAGCGAGGCCTCTTACACAGCTGTTGTGCAAGGAGGCAAAGTTTGAATTTGATAGCGCCTGCCTTGATGCTTTCCACACGATCAAAGGAGCGCTGGTCAGTGCTCCCATTGTGCGATCACCAGATTGGGAGTCGCCATTCGAAATCATGACAGACGCAAGTGATTATGCAGTCGGCGCAGTTCTAGGTCAGAGGAAAGAACTTCTAGCGATTGTTTTTGCCTTTGAAAAGTTTCGGTCTTACCTGGTTGGGTCAAAAGTAATCGTGCACACAGACCATGCTGCACTGAAGTACATGTTGACTAAGAAAGATGCCAAACCAAGGCTCCTACGATGGATTCTTTTGCTACAAGAATTCGATCTTCAAATTGTAGACAAGAAGGGAGTTGAGAACGGAATTGCAGATCATCTATCTAGGATGAGGATTGACACAGAGATACCCCTAGATGACAGTTTACCTGAAGAGCAAGTTTATGCTATAAGTGTATGCCAAGTCGTGGAGCACCCGCTCCGTTTCGGAGCACCTGCTCCATCCTATTTTTGCAGCCAAATCGATAAGGCACTGCACACCAAGATACCCTGGTTTGGAGAGATAGCCAACTACCTAGCTGCTGAGCAAGAGCCTGAGGGATTTGTGGGTAACAAGAAAAAGAAGTTCTTGAAGGATATAAGGCAATACTTTTGGGATGAGCCCTACCTCTACAAGCATTGCAAAGATGGAGTTTACAGAAGATGTGTAGCTGAAGTGGAGATTCCGGAAATGTTATAC
This sequence comes from Iljinskaea planisiliqua, assembly GCA_900108845.1. Taxonomy (NCBI): domain Eukaryota; kingdom Viridiplantae; phylum Streptophyta; class Magnoliopsida; order Brassicales; family Brassicaceae; genus Iljinskaea; species Iljinskaea planisiliqua. Next base: position 138,055 of record FNXX01000042.1, on the reverse strand, counting down.
CACTGCCATGGCTCTCCATATGCTGGACACTTTGCCACTTTTAAGATAGTCTCTAAAGTGCTGCAGGCAGGATATTGGTGGAAAACTATGTTCAGAGATGCCCATCGATTTGTGTCAAGGTGTGACTCATGCCAAAGACAAAGAAATATTAGAAAGAGGAATGAAATGCCACAGAACTTCATCCTGGAGGTTGAAGTGTTTTATGTGTGGGGGATTGACTTTATGGGGTCATTCCCATCATCCTTCGGAAATGAGTATATCCTAGTAGTTGTGGACTATATGTCCAAATGGGTAGAAGCTTTGGCAAGTCCCACAAATGATGCCGGAGTAGTGATCAAAATGTTCAAGTCAATCATTTTCCCAAGGTTTGGTGTGCCTAGAGTGGTCATAAGCGATGGAGGATCCCACTTCATCAACAAGATCTTCGACACCTTGCTGAAAAAGAATGGTGTAAAACACAAGGTTGCATCTCCATACCATCCTCAAACCAGTGGGCAAGTTGAAATCTCCAACAGGGAAATCAAGAGTATCCTGCAGAAAACCGTGGGAACAACAAGGAAAGATTGGGCTTCCAAGCTTGACAACAAACCAGCTGCTCTTTGATCGCGACGTCGGCAACAAGGTACACCTCGATGAGCTCCTCATGCTCTACTATGGCTGCAGGGACTTGGTGGCTGAATCGTATGGAGCACCGCACCCTACAGTTCACCAGGTCAACCTTGGCCTTCAGTTTGCCGAGACGATAGTGGTGGCGAAAGACAGGGCACGCACCGGCGCAACAGGGAAGACCGAGCGCATTGGGAGCCTTCTCACCACACTCTTCCAGACCTGTCGGGTACCCCTCGGACATGCTACCTGCGTTTCTCAGATCGAGCGGATGGACCGGCTCACCTCATCAGCTCAAAGATCCTCCGAGACCAGGACACTTACCAGTTCACGAGTGTGAGTGGCGAGACACTTTTCTGCAAGCTCCCTCAGCCGGTGATCACGGGCCTCGACTCTGAGGCCGACCTGCGCTTCATGCCGCCCCCGGATTTCCTCTGCTCAGACCCTCTCAGGCGTGCTCCTTCTACTACTCCCGCCAGCTCTTCCAGAGCAGCACCGCCTCACCTGGAGGACGAGGAGACGCCACGCACCGCCCCGCACATACTGACGCTCCCCTACCACACTACCACTGCTCAGGGTGAGTTCGACCTCCCCCTATCTCTGATAAGCCAGATACGGCTGAGTACAGGCAGTGGATGATCGCTTCCCAGCGGAAGAACAACAGTCTCCTACAGCGCATCATGCAGACCTTATCCCGTGGTTGCTGTCACACCACGGCGGCGAGAGATGTCCGCACAGAGCAGACGCCGGGACCCTCCCGTGGTAGGAAGTGCCAGGGCCGAGACAGGAGCGAGAGTCCCAATGACACTACCCGCTGATCCCCAGTAACACCCCTCTATAACCATTGTAGTATTCCATTTGCATTTGCATTTTCTTTCTATCCCGACTTCGTATTTACTTTCACACCGGGGACTGTGTGAAGTAAGTGTGAGGGAAGGAGTCTTATTGCTACTGATTTTCCTTTATTTTTGGTTTTTGTTTGGATTTTGAGTCAGCTTTTGTCTTTGGGTCAGTCTGTTTTATCGAGTCAAGAACTTGTTTGGGAATTAGGACCTTAATCTATGATGAAATTGCACCATTCATGTGATTTTAACCATCTCTCTAGTGACCATTGCTGCAGAACTTTGAGTACTCGGACAAGCTGGACCACCATACTTGGAATCACTCTCTTTCCAGAACATCCCACTACATTAAGGTTTCATCGAAATGACTTTAAACTCTACTTTATCTGGACATAATTTGAACTGAAAATCTTCTTGTTTTGGGCATTAATCTAGGGGAACAAGTTTATATTCAGGATTTCTTTCACCTTTCACCACTCTTGCTGATCCTGAATAGCTAGCTCATCTTTAGCTAGTACCCACCTCTAGCCTAACCTCCTTTTAGACCACTTGCACTCTTGTATTTCATTTCCCATATGTGCAGATATGTGCAAAAAGGTCGGAAAGAAAAAGATTGACACAACCTCTAACTCACTCTTGCTGAAGAAATCACCAGAAGATGAGAGGGATTGCCAGGAGCACCTGCTCCATATAAGAGCGCACACCCCAACCGGCAGTGTCTGATCCAGTGTATATGCGCTAAGCCATTAGAAGTTAAGAAACGGTTTCAGAGCACCTGCTCCGAAACGGAGCACCCGCTCTATTTCGCCCAATGAAGAAGACAAGTGAAACATACGACCTGCTGGGGTATATGGGCCGATGGACCAACATTTTCATGCTCAAGGGACACACATCATGTAAGAACCCTCCTAAAAAAAATAATAATAATAATAATAATAATAAAAAAAAAATGTGTAAAATGATAAGGAGATGAGAGTTAGTAACTCAAAGATGTGTCCCTAGGCACCTGTCAACCACAAGGAAGGAAGAACCGAGATTTGAGGAGTTAGAGTTTTCAAGAGAAGAAGAGTGATTAGAGGTTGTGGAACCTCTATGAGTCCATTCTCTCTTGCTATTTTGTGCAATATGCTGCAGTCTCTATACGCTCCGGTAACCCTCTAAACACTCTGAAACTCTACCACTAAATCAGCTTCTTTAATCCCTAGCATTGTCTCTCCTAGGTAGTGTCCATAATGAGAAGTTCACGACACCCTTTAAGTGAATGTAAAGAGTTTATTGTTTGGATGGTGAACTTTGTGTGTTTGTGAATACAAGTATGAAATAGGGTTTGAGAATTTGTTGGTTGGTTTTGGTGAGAATGTGTTACACTTGTTCTAAAGTATGTGGTCTGCAGATTGTGATTGAATCATGGTCGCTGATATTTTGAGAGTTCCCGCATTTTCAAACCTCTCTTCCGCGGCTTAAACTTGAGTTTGTTTGAGGACAAACAAAGGTCTAAGTCCGGGGGAGTTGATATGAGGCGATTTTGCCTCATTCTAACCTTTGTTTTGCATGTTTTATCGAGTCTTTTTAGTCTTTTTCGAGTCGTTTCAGGTCACTAAGGAGCTATAAGCGAAGACATGAGGGATTGGAGCCTCTGTAGCAAAAAGGAGTCGGAATGAAGTAAAAGGACCTTAATTTGAAGATCATCACCCGATTGAGCACCTGCTCCCCTTCAGAGAAAATGCTCCACTATGGATCACACGCTCCATCCGTCCGGAGCAGATATGGAAACTCCACTTACCTAGTTTTGGGACGCGAAGAAGGAAGAAAAAGGGAGCCGTCGCGACCATCATCTTATCTTGTACTTTTCGATTTTCTAGCTAGAGAGAGACCTTTGATAAGAATCTTTGAGTCTTTCTACTTGTAAGATTTGGAGAAGAATCTCTGCCACACTTGAGAAGAATTCTGAACCTTTGTCATTTCTATTTTATATTCTATGAATTCTCTTTCGTTTGTTGCTGTGTTTTCTGATTTCATGTCTGAGTAGATCCTCTTGTTAGATCAAGGATTTCAATGGTATTCATGAGTTGATGGGTTGAACACAAATAGAGATTTGAATAGATCGTCTTCACCACTTGTTAGTCTTAATGCCTGAATTGAACTGATCACTTAATTCATGATTTTAGGTTAATCTATTCATCAAAAGTGTAATAGGTTGCTAGAAGAGACTTTGGTGAGCAATTTGTCCTTAGCCAACGACAGTTGATGTTAAGGCAAATTGTGGGCATATCGAACCTGTGTAATAATGCTTATCTGCGATTCTAGGACAAAACGACAGTTTAGGATTTTAGGTTGTTAGATAAAGTTGTTGATGTCACGACAGCGGATTAATATTACTTCTATGTTTGAGCTCTAGGCTGGCGTTTAGTTGCCCCTGAATAGTTGTTCGATCCCTTACTCAGAATTTCCTGCGAAAATACCTTGGTTTAACGCTTGTTTTATCTAAAGTTTAATTACTGTTTGAATCTGTTACTTGTTTTACAACCAACAAAACCAACTTGCTTGCTTAGCTTTCTTTCAATACCTCATAGATACAAAGTGTAACACTGGTCCTCTGAAAATAGAACTTATCTGTATTACAATCACAAGCTGTGCACTTGCAGTAGAAAATAGAACTCTAAATCCAGTCTATGAGTTCCCACTCTACAAATTCAACCATTAATAGTCATGTTTTTAATACCATGAAACAAGAAACAAACCATAACAATTACCGTCTATGCATTATCCACGGTACAACCATCAACCACATATATATCTTCAACATTCACTTCCTTGGCATCCATATTACTGACAACCACATCACTGACAGCCACTCATTTGGCGTCCACATCACTGACAACCACTCATTTGGCTTCCACATCACTGGCAGCCACGTTTTGGCCGCCCATGCGAACAGCTTCCCTCTCTGCCTTCTCCACTTCAATGTTACATTTAGTGTTCTCATCTACACCAGACACTGAAACTAAAAAAACAACAGGTCTGGTGATTCTTACCTTTTATTACTCTCAATTGTTTATTTCGACTTCAAAATCGACGGTAAAACGGGAAGAGGAGAGAAGAAGTAAAAAGAAGGAGACTCAAAGAAAGAGAAACAATGAGAAGCAACGCTGGGAGAACGAGATGCAAAAAAGGAGAAAAGCTGAAAGAAGGAAACACGAAGAGGAGAGAAGATGAGACAAGAAATGGGTCACTCAGAGCAAAAAAAAAAGGAGAGACAACAAGAGAAGATGAGATGAGAGACGATTCCATCTCGTTAGGTTAATTTTAAGGGTATAAGAGACAAAACACTCTATGAAAGTGCCTCAATGTCAAGAAGTGTCTTTTCATGTAATAAAATCTCACAAAGTGCTCTTTTATGTAAACCACTCATAAATTAAAAACTAAAAATAAAGATTTTCTTTCCATTAAATTAAGATGATGCAAAATAAATAACTTTTAAATGACCAACTAATTTGAAAGAATTTGAGATGATTTTTTAGTGAGTTTTTAGTTTATTTTGGGTGAATTAGGGAAGTTGCTATGATTTTAACTAGAGGAATACCCTAAAATGATCACTTTTCAAGTTTATGTGACCAAAATGATCACTTTTCAAGTTTACCTGACCAAAATGAACACAAAGGGAGAAATAGAAAAATATGTTTCATTAAAAAGGATAAAATACTGGTTTACTTCTACATCCCATATGTTTCATTAAAAAGATAAAATTCATTTTTATAACTAAAAAAATAAAATAAAAATTCAAAAAATAAATTAATAATATTAAATTAAAAATATATTTTCTTTTATCGAAAATTTTTATCTGATTTTGTTTTTCAAAATTTTTTTTTTCAAATTTTTTTCTTGCAAAACTTTTTTTTTTCAAAATTTTTTTTCCCAAAATTTAAGAAATGTATAATGACTTTTAGGAATAAGTTACATACTCTTAGGAATGAGTTCCTAAACTCTTAATAAACAATTTGAAATAGTTTTAACATACATAAAATGATTTTAAACACCTAAAATAATGAATAGAAACATTTTAAAATGATACTATGAAATGTTTTGGAAGACAAAAAATATGTCCTTAAAATTTTAGGAATAGTTTACATATTTTTAGGAAAAGCTTCCCATAATTTTAATAAACATTTGAAAATAGAATACATAAAAATATGTTCTTAAAATTTTAGAAAATGTATACTAATATTCAGGAATGATTTACATATTTTTAGGAAAGGGATCCTAAAACGGTTTTTGAAAAAAAAATTAAAATATTTAGGAATGGTTTACATATTTTTAGGAAAGTGTTTTTAATACTTTAATACGTAAAAATATGTTATTGAAATTTTATAAAGGATATAATAATATATAGGAATAGTTTAAACACTTTTAGGAAAGAGTTCCTAAGATTTTAATAAATATATAAAAATAGGGTTAACATATAGAAAATAATTTTAAATGTTTTTTTAAAATGATTTAAAATGATATATTAAATGTATATGAAATGTTTGGAATTTTAAAAAGTGTTCTTAAAACTATAGGAAATGTATAATAATTTTTAGGAATGGTTTACATATGTTTAGGAAATGGTACCTAAAAGGGTTTTCTAAGAAAAACAATTTTGAAAAAAAAAATTGTGAAAAAAAAAATTTGAAATAAAAAATTGAAAAAGAAATTTCGAAAAAATAATTTACAAATTAAAAAAAAAATAATGACATTGAATAATATTTTTCTAATTTAGCTATATAAAAAGTGATAAAATAGTCAATTTTCTTGTTTAATGAAACATTTTTGTCATTTTCCCTTCCTAGTTTATTCTGATCACATAAGCATGAAAATGTATTATTTAGGAGATTTGCTAATATTGATTTTTTAAATCCTATATTGATAAATAGCGTTAGAAGATTTTAGCCACAAATTTTCTATATTAGTAGATAATCTATTTTTTTTTGTTAGTTAAACTTTTATGTTAATTTTCCAAAATATATTATACACATCAAGCTAATTCCTTTTTAATGATTTTTTCTTTGTTGCTTTAACTTATCTAATATTGATTTCTCTTTTATTTAAAAAATTATAGTCTTTTGGAAATTTTGATATATTTAAAAATATTTAATTAAAATGATTATTTGACATATTTTTATGGGTTGTTTTAAATCCTATGTGAACACTTTTAGAGGCATATAGCCTCCGCTTTTATATATTAGTAGATAATCTTTTTTTTTGTTAGTTAAACTTTTCATATTAATTTTCCATAAATATATTATATACATCAAGCTAATTCTCTTTTAATGATTTTTTATTTGTTACTTTAACTTATCTAATATTAATTTCAATTTAATTTAGAAAAATTATATTTTTTGAAATTTTGATACATTTAAATATATTTAATAAAAATAATGTTTTGACACATTTTTATTGGTTATTTTAAATTCTTTGTGGACAATTTTAGTGTTATATAGCTTCAACTTTTTATATATTAATATAATATATATATATATATATATATATATATATATATATTCTTATATATAACAATATCGTACATAACTTTTTGGCCACCATATCATGAAGAACTAAACTCTAAAATATTAAATAAAAATTAAAAGGATTCTTTACTAGAAGGAAAGCAATTAATTAGAAAATGCCGACATGTACGACAAAGAAGAAACTATAACGGCAACGAGGGTCAGTGTTGAAACTGAGAGGTGGTTGGTGCCAGAACTTGAGGGAGACGGTGCAGTCATGCCCGGCGAGTCAGCCAAAGATGGTGAAGAAGTCGGTGAGTCAGCTGAAGATGCAGAAGTCGGTGAGTCAGCTGAAGATGGCGAAGTCATAGGTGTTCCAGCCGATGGAGAAACTGCATCCATGTTATCATTCATACATTAAATTTCTTAAGATACAATATGAGATAAACAAAAACAATATGATATGACAGCGAGACTTATAGATTTCCAAAAATAGGAAAGACCAAAATATGAAAATAACTCAACACGTTCTCAGAGACATACCAGGAGTAGATGCACCAGGTGTCGGCGCGTCCAGTATCGCTACACCAGCAAGAAATAAATTTAAGTTTGAAACAATGAAATAACATTAGGAACAAGACACATAAAATTTGAAAAATACTCACTACAATGGGGAGCAGCGATGGGGAGCTTGCAAGTCGTAGGCATGCCAAGAGCTCGAGTGTTGTTCACTGCAATACCCATGTCTTTGCTACTGGCTAAGCCGACGCAAATACACTTAGAGTTATATTGTAGAACAGATAGGATTCCCCCACAACACGCTTTCGTGGGCTTAGTATCATTTGATCCAGGGGTAAGGTACGAAACACAATCCATCATGTCATATATAACGCTCGAGCAATCAGAGTTTGACGGTCCTGGAGCCGGAGTTGCTGCTGGTGAGGGAGACTTTTCCGGCTGTGATTTGTTCCCGGCGTGGATGGGTGCAAATGATGATGATAGGAGTAGTATTAAGATGGAAAGAAGAAGAGATTGCGTCATTATTGCTATATTTTTTTCTTTGAAAGTGAGTAGAGCTTATTGTTTTCTTTTGTTAGATTTGATTTGGGATAAGGGGGAAACGAGGTTTATATATAGATATGAAATGGGAAAGTAAAAAAGATAAGAATTTGTGAGTTGGTTTTTTTCTTTTCGTTTTGGCTTTTTTAGGGTTTGAAGTCCTGTTCTCGTTCCATAAATTTTGGAGGGGGTAAGAGACTATTTTTGGAATAGGTGAGTAGTTTGTTACTATCTTTAAAGAATTTCAGAGTATATCTTCTTGTTCTAATGATTTGGTAAAGTTTGCGCATAACTTCGACAAAGTTAATTTCATATATCATTTTGGTGTGTTCGTGATTTTGTTTTATTGCTTGGTGAATGTTTTTTTTCTGTTTTGACAACTACCATTTCTTATGTTTAGTAAACCAATAATATAAAATTGGTGGAATTAAAAAAGCTAAGATAAAAATTGTTAACACATATAATAAAATTATGTAATATATTTTGGTGAAAATTTTCATTTGTAGATCACTCAGCTAAAATCTTTATACATCTTATTTGAAAAGTTAACAGTTTCTAAAATTTAAAACTAATATAAAATGATTAAAATAAATGTATTTATGTCATATCACTCTAAAGTATATTTCTCATTTTTGATGCAAGATTCAAGATTGGTGCACACATCGGGATAAACTGTTTTGACCGAGTCGGAAACTCTTAAAATCGTACTAGATCTTAAACTGCGCTTAAAGCGAGAGATTATTTTTTGACAAATTTTAAATTAATAGAAAAAGCAAGGTCAAAGGAATGGAAATTGAAAAGAAGAAAGGAGTGGAAGTGGGAGGACCGCGAAAATGAGGAAGGATAAAGTAGTCCTCGAAAGCATAAACAAAATCGCTAAGCGCAAAACCTTGGAGGTGATCCCACGTAAGGGATCACTGAAGCAGTATGAGCATTTTGGCTTGGAATTGCCAAGGCTTGGGATGGTCTCAAGACTTGGTGATTCCTAGACTGAAAGAAATGCGTCAAAATCCCTTTCTGGATGTCATGTTCCTTATGGAGACTTTGTATAATAGGAATGTTTTAGTAAATATTCAAGTTTGTCTGGGGTGTGATAGGGTGTACACAGTAGATTCGGTTGGTAGAAGTAGTAGATTAGTTCTTTTTTGGGAAAGTAGTGTAATGATGGATATTAAGTATGCGGATAGGAATCTCATAGATGTGGCTGTTCAGTTTGGTGGTGTTCTTCTTTCGTTTCCTGTGTATATGGCACCCGAATGTTAGGTTAAGAGTTAAGGTTTGGAAAAGATTATCAAGGGTTGGTATGCATAGGAAAGGACTGTTGTGTATGCTTGGAGATTCTAATGAAATTCCCCATAATGGAGAAAAGCTAGAAGGTCCTGCAAGGAGAGAGTCAACTTTTCAGGCTTTTGCATATATACTTTCTATTTGTGGTATGACTGAACTTAAAGGAACAGGGAATGCTTTCACACGGGGTGGTGATACGATCCTCCTAAGGAATTGACACTCTTAAGTTGACAATTGTTGGATATGCCTTCTTTTTTTCTTTTTTTTTTTAATCACTCAATGATTGCTCAAAAGTTCTGGTGGAACAGAAACTCAATCAAACCTAGTGAGTCAATCCTTTTGAAAAGAGACAGATTGCAATATATTTGGTGGAAACCGCTTTAACCAATCTGTAGCCGATTTCTCATGACTTTTCTTTTCCCCCTTTTTTTTAAACAGTTCCAGAGGATTGACCCGGTTTCCTTACACAACATAGGCAGAAAATAATATTTTTTTTTTTTTTTTTTGGAGAAGAAGATGAAGAGATGAGAAAGATGAATAAAATTGATACCAAACTTTCATAGTGTGCTCTGATACCACTTGATACGATCCTCCCAAGGAATCATCACTTTTAAGTTGGCAAGTGTTGGATATGCCTTCAACCAAGGTTACTATCCAAGGCTAAGGTGATGTGGATTGAATGGTCGCACAAGGGTTGCGGAAGGCCCTTGATATTCCAACCTCAACAGTCCTAAGATATGACACACTTGAGAAGAACAATTGAGAATCACTCTCAAAGGATTTCGAAATTGAAAAGAAGAAAACTTGTTATTTATTTATTGCACAAAATGGTGCTTATATAGGTTACAAATGTGTTAAAAACTAGATAAAATGAGGTAAAAACATGCAATACGAAAAACTAGGCAAAGACTGAATTAACTAAGCTTGACTGACTCTTCTGCTTAAAGTCTGGCTCTTCAACTCCCTTTTTGCGAATTTCCTTCTTAGTCGTACATGGGAGACTATGAGTTGCAGTCGTCCATAAAAGACTATGAGTTGCAGTCTGATCTCTAAACTTAAGGTCGACGAGGCGATCTGGGAAAATGAAGCAGAGAAAATCGACGAGCTCACTTTTGCTGAAGGTGAACTCGATGCCTATCTCACTCGTCACACCTCAGCGGGGCCTTCATCTAGACTGGATTCTGGAACTACTGGTGCTCGTACTGAAGAAGGAAGCGAGCCAGCTGATCCGGCTGGGGATCAAGGTCAAGAAAACGTCGAGGCGGCTCCTTAAGAAGATTTTTTTGTTTTATCTTTTGTCTCTCCCATCAAAACTTCTATGCTGCGGGTTTTAACTTTTATTTTGTAACGGAAATCGAAATTAACGAAATTTTCTTCAGAATATCCTTGCATAAACGATAGTCGTTTCTATTTATTTTTGTCCAGAGCTTGGATTCTCCGAACCAATTAGTGCGTTTGATGGCGAGTTAGTCTGATCATATTGATCATCTTTAAAATTTCAAGATCGATTGAAAGTTCGAGGTGCGAGGCTTATGTCTGCTTGCCGCGAAGGCTTATGTCAGCTCGGCTTACAATCGAAAAATAGTCTATGAGATCAATTCAGCATAGCCGAAAGTCCGAGGTGCGAGGCTTGTGTCTGCTTGCCGTGAAGGCTTATGTCAGCTCGGCTTATAACCGGGAGATAGTCCATGAGATCAACTCAGCATGGAGCGTTTCAATCGGTGAAATCTACGCCTAAAGTTGAATACCGACGCGAACTTAGTTCGGAGATCTTCTATAACTTCGAGGTTTGCGGGTAAAATAAAGTGTTTGTTCCCTCGCGAATCTCAGCAATCACTTGTTCTGATTCCACATATTGATCATTTTGAACTAAAAGAAATTTTTTTGGTGGAATAGTCATGTTATGTATAATATCTTCGCTCTCAATAATTACAGACAAGTCTATATAACATAGAAAGGCAGAATGTCTGTGACGTGTACGTGTAGGATGGACCAAATCCTCATTGAATTTGAACTTTCCATTATAAGGGGCTCGTACATGTTCGGCAGTACCTCCTGTAAATACTCCGCCGGTATGAAAAGTTCTTAATGTTAGTTGAGTCCCCGGTTCGCCAATAGATTGACCCGCAATAATACCTACAGCTTCCCCCAATTCAACTAGGTCACCATGAGTGAGACTCCGACCATAACATAATCGACAGATCCAAGATGTACTCCGACAAGTAAAGGGAGTTCGAATAGATATTGATTATGTTCCAAAGGTTATGAATCGATTGACAAGTCCAATCCCAAGATCTTGATTTCGAAAGGCGACACATCGGGAACCTATATATATATCGTCTGCTAAGACACGACCAATTAATGTTTGGATAAAAATTCTTTCTCACATCATCCGACTTTTATTTCAAGGACTCACAGAAATCTCTCGGATAGTGCCACAATCTGTTCTACGTACAACAATATGTTGAACTACTTCAACAAGTCGACGTGTAAGATATCCAGCATCTGATGTGCGTACCGCAGTATCTACAACTCCTTTACGGGCTCCATAGCAAGAAATAATATATTCTGTTAAAGATAGTCCTTCGCGTAAATTGCTTTGAATAGGTAAATCAATCATTTGTCCTTGGGGATCCGACATTAATCCTCTCATACCTACTAATTGATGTGCTTGAGATGCATTTCCTCTAGCTCCCGAAAAAGACATCATATGGACTGGATTGAAAGGATCCGTCATCCTAAAATTAGGATTCATTTCTTGTCGCAAATATTCACTTGTAGCATACCATATCTCAATAGATTGGCGTAATTTTTCTACCGCATGTACATTCCCATAATGATGGTGTTTTTCCAAAATCAAACTTTGTTGTTAAGCATCTTGGACAAGCCAGCCTTTAGAAGGTATCGTTAAAAGATCATCAATTTCTAATGAAATGGATGTAGCAGTGGCTTGCTGGAAACCCAGAGCCTTTACTTGATCTAGGATGTGTGATGTATATGCCATCCCGAAGTGATCTATTAATCGGCTAATAAGTCGTTTAATAGCAGTTCCATCTATCACTTTATTGTGAAATACCAGATTGGCCTGTTCCGCCATAAGTACCTCCATATTCTGCTGAATGGGATTTGACAATGAGTTTGAGTCAATGATTGCAAAACTTCCTTTTATCGCTCTTGATTTGCGTCGAATTTTCGGTTAGGAACTATGGTCCGAGTTGACTCGGAGAGGTCCGAATTCACACGGGTGTCCTAGAATTACTTTTTTTGAATACCATATTATTAGGTATCATATAAACAGGCTTGAGAAAAGCCTTGTATAGCTTCCTCGATTTCTCGATAAAAAGTAATATGACCAACTGTGGTTCGAATATATATACAAAAAGTTTCTTTTTCTACACTTCTTACTATTAGATAGTGTGCATAAATCTCATGATAGTTACCAAAAGATTCATATTGAACTTCGATAGGAACTTCTTTCGATGCAATAACGCGTTGATCTAATTGCCACCGAAGCCATAAAGGACTATCTAAATTGATTCTTTTCTGCCGATAAGCTCCAATTGCATCATAGGAATTGCAAAAAAGGGTTCTTTCATATACTTATCGTTTGTTTCGTAAATTCTTTCATTTTGATAGTTTTTTCGATTACATGGATTATATCTGTTTGCACAAATACCTCGACGAGTGCCACTCGTTAATACATAGAGTCCAATCAGCATATCTTGAGTCGGTACAGAAATGGGGTCTCCAATAGCTGGAGATAAGAGATTCATATGAGAAAACATAAGGAAACGAGCCTCTGCTTGAGCCTCTAAAGATAAAGGCACATGAACAGCTATTTGATCCCCATCAAAGTCTGCATTGAACCCCTTACAAACTAATGGATGTAAACAAATAGTGCGTCCTTCCGCTAAAATGGGTTGGAATGACTGTATGCCTAATCTATGTAAAGTAGGTGCTATATTCAATAATATGGGATGCCCCTGCATAACTTCTTGAAGGATTTCCCAAACAATCGGCTTTTTCACGAATTTGACTCTTGGCAACTCCTATGTTCGAAGCCAGATGTTGTCTAATTAGACCACAAATTACAAATGTCTGGAAAAGCTCTATTGCTATTTCGCGAGGCAATCCACAACGATGTAATGAAAGTGAGGGTCCAACGACAATCACCGAACGCCCCGAATAATCGACCCGTTTGCCAAGCAGAGTCTCGCGAAATCTTCCCTCTTTGCCTTCAATTACATCTGAAAATGACTTGTAAACCTTATTATGACCATCCCTCATGGGTTGTCCACGGATTCCATTATCAAGAAGTGTATCCACGGCTTCTTGTACCAATTTTTCCTGACACATTACTAATTCCCCTGGTGTAGATCTACTTGTTGTTAATAGATCGGTAAGAGTATTGTTCCGATAGATAACTCTTCTATAGAGTTCATTAATATCTGAACTCATTAGTTTACCCCCTTCTATCTGAATGATGGGTCTCAACTCGGGAGGAAGAACCGGTAAGAGACATAAAACCATCCATTCCGGTTCTATATTTGTTCGAATAAAATGCTTAGCTAATTCCATACGTCTAACTAAAAAATCTTTTCTTCTTACAATTTTTCGATCTTCCCATTCATTCCCCGTGGGACCTTCTTCTCCTAATTGTTTCCATTCTACCAACGAATTTTCTATAATAATTCGCAAATCTAAATCGGCTAATTGTTCTCGGATAGCACCCGCCCTAGTAGAAATTTCTCGATTTCGAAATATATCGAAACCTTGAGTAGTAAAAAAAAAGTGGGATACTGTATTTCCAGGATTGAATTTCACCGGCTTTAGAAGTTGTGGACTTTTTCCACTTGTACTCATGAGAGTGCTATTATCAGTCGTCTGCCCAGGACACCGATGTAAAGAAGTAGCAAAGAGCTTTTCAAACAAAGAGCTTTAATGATTTATTGATGTATAGCTGAACTTTTTTACAGGCTGCCTACGTACCCCCAAAAGGAGGATCAAGCCATTCGTAGTTCGATTACATAGTATGAGTAACTATCTTTTTTTTTTTTCCTTTTTTTAGCGATTACTTAAGCAGATAAACCTCTAAGTAATAAACTAGTAATAGAACCTCTTAAGGTTGTGGGTGTTCCAGGAACGTGGGACCGCTTCGCTTTCCATAGTGGTTAGTTCATAGACTCCGGGTCGTACAACTTTGGAGATGATATAAGGTCCTTCCCAAGAGGCTCCAAGTTTTCCAGCACACCATTCTTTGGTGTTCTCAAAGACTTTGCGAAGGACGAGGTCACCTTCATCAAAATGTCGCTGCCGAACTTTTTTGTTGTAATAGCGAGCTGCTTGTTGCTGATAATTCCGCATCCGGAGGAGAGCTTGGTTCCGCGTTTCTTCGACAGTGTCGAGGTTGTGGATGAGCATTGCATCGTTTATTTTAGGATGTTGAGGCATCATGATGCGGCGTAAACTTGGAACGTTGACCTCAGCTGGAACCATGGCCTCGCATCCATATGCTAACGAAAATGGTGTTTTTCCGGTAGCTCGTCGTGGTGTTGTGCGATGCTACCATAAGACGCCATCAAGTTCGTCGGCCCAAAGTCCCTTCTTCGCTTCGAGCCGCTTTTTGAGACCGTCCAAGATAGTTTTGTTGGTCGCCTCGGCCTGTCCGTTTCTTTGGGGGTATCGAGGAGTCGATTTGCTGAGCCGAATGTCCCATCTCGAACAGAATCCTTCAAATTTATTGGAAATGAATTGCGACCCATTATCCGTTACAATTTCATATAGAAGGCCGTGGCGACAGATGATATACTTCCAAACAAAGTTCTGAACGTCGACGTCTTTTATGGCCGCGAAGGCTTTAGCTTCGACCCATTTAGTAAAGTAGTCTGTCATGATCAGCAGGAATTTACATTGTCGTGAAGCGGGAAGTGGACCAACGATATCCATTGTCCAAGGCATGAACGGATACGGCGGCGAGGACGTTGTGAGGAGCTCGGTTGGCATATTGATCATCGGCCCATGTCGTTGACATTTTTCACACTTCAGCGCGTATTGCTTGCAATCAGCGATCATCGTCGGCCAATAGAAACCGTGCTTCTTGATTTTGAGGGCCAGAGCTCGTCCTCCAGAGTGGTTCCCTCCTGCGCCATCATGTGTTTCTGCTATAACGCGATGCGTTTCGTCTCCGCCGAGGCAGGTGAGAAGTGCTCCCGTCGCACTCCATCTAAATAAATTTCCGTCGAGTAAAATGTAACGTGAAGCACGAGCTTTGAGACGACGAGCCGCCCATCTGTCTTCTGGAGTTTCTCCATCGGCAATATAAAGGTGTATTTCTTGACGCCAATCCGGCCCGTCTTCCCTTACATCCATTTGTTCTGCTTGTTCTTCTTCGTCTTGGATCACTCCACAGATACCTTTAGCTAGTTCGATACTCGGCGTTGGGATACTAGCAATCGGGATCAATCACCTGAAATCCGAATCCGTGGCCGAGCCAATGGTTGCCAAGGCATCTGCTGTCATGTTTTCTTTCCGCGGTATCCTTGTGAGGTCGAAGGTTTCAAATTCTCTTGCAAGGTCTTTGACGACCTTGAGATAAGCATCCATTCGTTCGTTCCGTGCCTCGTATGTGCCGTCGAATTGATTTGCGACGAGCTGAGAATCACAGTATGCCTGGAGATGCGGGATGTTGATGCTCTTAGCGAGGCGAAGTCCCGCGATCAATGCTTCGTATTCGGCCTCATTGTTGGAGGCAGGAAAGTCTAGGCGAAACGATTGCTCGAGAACTTCCCCAGTTGGTGATTCAAGTTTGATGCCGACGCCAGAACCTTGCCGACATGAAGATCCATCGACGTGAAGGTTCCATTTTGGTGGAGGCTGAAAACTTTGATCGACGAGCTCCGGAGGTAGCTCGATAAGAAAATCGGCGAGAACCTGAGGCTTTGCGCTGACACGACTTTTGTATTCGATGTCATACTCAGAGAGTTCGACGGCCCAATGCGCCATTCGTCCGGATTGACTTGGACTGTGCAGGATAGTCCGAAGTGGTTGATTGTTGAGGACGTGGATTGTATGCGACTGGAAGTAAGGACGAAGTTTCCTTGCTGCTACGACGACGGCGAGTGTTAATTTCTCCAGAGTGGGAGATCGGGTTTCTGCACCGTCTAACGTCTTGCTGACGTAAAATATCGGCTTTTGTTCACCTCGGTCTTCTCGTACAAGGACTCCACTTACCGCCGTTGTCGAAATAGCGATGTACAAATAGAGACTTTCGCCTTCTTCAGGTTTAGCAAGGATCGGGGGTGTTGATAAATAAACCTTCAATTCCTGGAAAGCGGATTCGCACTTTTCGTCCCATTCAAATCGTTTGTTGCCACGGAGGAGTTGATAGAATGGAAGGCATTTGTCTGTTGATCGAGATATGAAACGACTGAGGGCGGCGATTCGACCGGTGAGGTGTTGAACCTCTCGAGTATTCTTTGGAGATGGTAGATCTAGGATCGCGGAAATTTGCTTTGGGGTTGCTTCGATTCCTCTTTGAGTAACCAAATAGCCCAGGAATTCTCCAGAGGTCACCGCGAAGGTGCACTTCGTTGGATTGAGCTTCATGCTGTAGGAATTTAAGATGTCGAAGCATTGTCGCAAATCATCGATGTGAGAAGCAGCGACCGGTTATTTGACTAGCATGTCGTCTATGTAAACTTCCATCGTATGCCCGAGCTGATCCAAAAACATTCGGTTTACCAGTCGTTGATAAGTGGCACCAGCGTTCTTGAGTTCAAATGGGATTACTTTGTAGCAGTATGTGCCGCAGTCTGTTATGAACGCTGTTTTCTCTCGATCGTTGGGATGCTTGAAGATTTGGTTGTAGCCGGAGAAGGCATCCATGAATGATAAGAGTTGGTTTCCTGCGGTTGCTTCGACGAGGCGGTCGATATGTGGCAAAGGAAAACTATCCTTGGGACAAGCTTTATTGAGGTCGGTGAAATCGACGCATACATGCCACTTGCCGTTCTTCTTTTTGACTACCACTGGGTTTGCTAGCCAGTCTGGATATTTCACTTCGGAGATGGATCCCGCTTGAAGAAGCTTCTCCACCTCGTCGTTTACTGCTTGAGCTCGTTCTACACCGAGTTTCCGCCGTTTTTGCTTGATGGGTTTGAACGTGGGATCGATATTTAGCTCATGACTGATTATTTTTGGGTCCCTTCATATCACTTATACTCAATGCAAATGTGGTTTTGTTGCTACGCAAGAATTGTACGAGTTCTTCCGTGAAAGTTGCTGAAAGATTGGGCCCTATTCCAACACATCGTTCTGGATGATCATCATCGATGTTGACCTGGACGATGAGATCACGCTTTGGCTTCTCATATGGCGACGGTGGTAATTCAGAACTGCTTTCGCCGATAACACAAGTCGTCGATCTGCGCATTTTTAGCTCGGTGATGAAGCAAGACCTTGCGATCTTATGACTACCTCGTAGTGTGTAGATCACATCTCCGTTTGGGAACTTGATGCACTGGTGATACGTTGAAGCGATGGCCTTCGTTGAATGAATCCACGGAGTTCCAAGGATGGCTTTGTAGATGGCCGGTCGATCGATTACATCGAATTTTACCCACTTTGTCGCTCCGCCGACCTGGACTGGTAGTTTAATCGTCCCAATTGTCGTCATTGATTCGCTGGTGAACCCGGTGAGTAGTTTAGGTAATATCTTGATTTGATCATCTCTGATTTTCATTCGCCGGAGAGTTTCTTTGAAAATTAAGTCGACCGAGCTGCCAGTATCTATGAGAATTCGACTGACATCGGAGCTGTTGTTGATTGATAGTTCGACGACCAATGGATCGTTGTGAGGCATATCTAGTCCAATGGTATCTTTTGAAGTGAACGTGATTTGTTCTTCATCATCGATGGGTTCTCTCCACTTTGAAGCGCTTGCTGCCCGTCGTTCGTGGCGCTGGACTGATCGGACGGAATCGTTGCAATCGACGAGCCCTCCCATGATCATATTTATTTTTCGTCGTGGTGCTTCCGGGAGCGGAAGGTTTTCGTCCCGATCGCGATGTCGTTTATTTGAATCGTCGTCGGCTCGACGATCCTTTTTCAGGTTTTTGCTCTCGACCGTCTTCTTTTGGTCTGGTCTCTTTGCTTCTTGACCTCGGCGGGTTTGTCTGTAGTTTCCCGATTCCATCCCGAAAGATTAATGTTTCCTTTTGTATACTCCGCAAAAAGGTGCCTTTGCAAATGTTGGCATGTGTATATATCATGACCCGTTCGTTTATGATAGATACAATAGAGATCTGGACCCGCAAAAAGCTGCCTTCCGAAAGACTTGTTTTTCCTCCGCGCGAACATACTTATTCCAAGTTTTTGGACGGTCCGCCACGTAGTAATTCGACGCTCTTTTGTCTTCTTGATCATAATGTTGCCGCAGCTCCTGATGAACTTCTCGCGTCTTTTCTTTCGTGGTCGAGGTTTTCTTCTTGGCGTACGCTGCTCGTTCTTCATCAAGCTCGGCGTATAAGACTGAACGATGGAGGGCATCCTCCAAATTGCGAGGTTCGTTAAGTTTTAAATCCTTCCATAGCTCGATGTCAGGTTTCATTCCTCGTCGGAGGGCAACTAAAGAAATTGTTTCCGGAACATCGATGCGGGATATAACGACTCTGAAGCGATCAATGTAAGAGCGGAGGGTCTCATTTTCTTGTTGAACGCACGCCCAGAGGTCGGCGCTGGTTGCCCCTTGAACGATGAACATCGAATAGTGCTTTAAGAAGGCCGCTGAGAGCTCGTCGAAACTATCTATTGATCTGGGGGCGAGACGAGAAAACCAGTTTAGAGCCGCTCCTCCAAGAGTTTCGACGAAGTATTGACAGAAAGCTGCATCTCGCTCATTCTCGGAAAAACGTGCTCTGGCCATAGCGATCTCAAATGCCAGGAGATGACGTTAAGGATCTGCGTTTCCGCAAAAGGTGGATGTGACTTTTATTTTCCCATGGTCGCGTAAAGGTACGCTTGTAACTTTCGAAGAAAAAGGTGTTTTCCTCGTTTGGTCCAGGACCCGGTCTAACTCGGGTGCTGAGCTGGTAGCTCGATGAATTTGTGATCCTATATCATTAACCTGCTTATATACCAACTCGAGCTCGGTGCTTCTGTTTGGGATGGTATCTGGAATTCTGATTTTGGACCTGATTCGCCGAGTTGGGGCCGTTGCGGCTTGATCGGTTTTTTCAGTAATGGTATTCGCCGCGGCGTTGGGTTCCGTGCAATCGACTTGCGGTATGACTCCAAACAAGTTATTGACGAGGGTTCTTCGCCGTCCCGGGGTATAAGTTCCCTCTGCGTCTGTCCGAGATGCTCCTAATTTTTCCAGCTCGACGCGTTGAGCTGCCTGATTTGCTTCGAACCCGGCCAGACGTTGATCGAGCCTCTTGGCGAGGTCGTTCAGTATCCTCTGCATGTTCGTGATTGGATGGGGAGGTGGGCGCGTAACTGGCATCCCTACGGGATCGGCCTCGTTGATATCTCCCGGAGGCGGTGTATTAACCATCTTTTTTCTTTCTCAAACTGTCCCCACAGACGGCACCAATTGTTGAACTGTTACTTCGTACCGAATATGATCAAACTAAAGTTTGTGGGTTTTTGAGAAAGAGTAGAAAGGTTTTATTAATGGATGATGAATTACAGAGAAGGTACAAAGTTTTCCCTAGAAAACTAGTTTTTATGTTCTAGAATTCTTATAACTTAGTATTTCTCCCTATTTGCGGATGCCTTTCTCCGTGGACCTCTCCTCCTATTTATAAGCTTTTAGATGCCGACATTCTTCTTCTCGAAGAATCGATGCTTATCTCCTCCTAACTTGACGCGCCGAGCCCAATATTTCGGGAAGGTGGATATCCTCTCCAATATTTTCTCAAGTCTGTTGCAGGTTTTATCTTTATTCTTAAGAGGATAAACCATGTTTATCTTATCCACATCATCGATCCTTGACAGGCCGTCTAGTGTATAAAGGGCCGAGGCGAATTCTTGATGGGCCTTTGAGAAGGTATGCAGCCCGTATCCAACAATTCTCTCTTTCCCAAAATCCAGTACCTTTCTAAGTTTAGGTTGTGTTTTGGAATTCTCCTAGATTAGAAGAAGTTTTCCTTGGATTTTGTAGATAGTTTGAAAGAATAGGAACAAGTTGGGTTTTGAAGGTAAACATTTATTTCCTCTGGGTACAGTTGGTAAAATATTAGAGGATCCTGAAAGATGGTTTTTGGCTCAGCAGGTGGGGAAAGAACAAGAGGAATGTTATAATTTGGTTTCTGATGTTAGGATTCCTAGATGGGAAGCCCCACCTTTGTCATGGTTTAAATGTAATGTTGGTTTTTCCTGGGATAAGAAGAATCATCTGTTAGGAGCGGCTTGGGTTTTGCGGGATGATAGAGGTATTGTGCTACTGCATAGCCGTCGGGCCATTCAGTTCGATGGTGATCAGATGGATGCATAAGTGTTGGTCCTTGGTTGGGCGATTGAAAGTATGCTTGCGCACAACCTAAACAAGATCATTTTTGCTTCACAAGAGTCGGATATTCTGGGAGCAATTTTAAGACCGAGGGCTTGGCCATCATTGAGATATTATGCTTCAGAACTTCTTTTGTTATTGGTGCAGATGGAAGAATGGAAATTAAAGGTTGAATCTGAAGAAACAAACAGAGGAGCCTCTTTCATTTCTCAAAGTGTCACACCTCTTGGATTGATGCAGTCTTATGTTGCTTTAAATCATCCAGTTTGGCTGTCTGATCTCTTTAGTAGTGAAAGACCTTTCTCTTCTGTTTAGTTTATTAATAGTTGTGGTTGGTTTTTGAGCGGTAATAGTTTCTTCTGGGTTGCAAATTGGATTCATTTTTTGGTAAATATATCTCTTCAGATGAAAAAAAAGTGGTTGGTTAGAAAAACTGATACTGCAACTAACTAATTATGAATTAGATGAGGAAGACTGATACTTCCACTAATTTGTACGAACATTCAAATTACGTGAGATCTATTTTTAACATTACAAAAAAACACTAATTATGACTTAAAAGAAACTCGAAGTTTCTTGTTTAATGTTTTCGAAATTATAATGAACTAATTTTTCAATTTAACCCCTCTTGCAGTGAATTAAAATATTTTTCATAAATCAATGGAATAACTCATAAAAAAATTGCAATCCTAAATCATAACCCATCTGTTATATGATCGATTGATATAAAAGATATTTACTAATTTCTACTATTAATTTTTTATCAAATTAAAATTATTTTTATTTTAATTGTACCCAGTGGGTTAGAATTATATTGAAATAATTGATTTTATTTGTATCATATTTGATGCAAGTATGAATAATTCTTTTATCTGGATTTAGAACCTCTATCTCAAACAATAAAGAATATTGTTTGTAACAAATTGAACTAAACAAACAGAAAAAAAAGGGTGAAACGAAGTCAGCAAATAATAAACCAGAAAGTAAGGAAGAATGAAATCTTAATAAGTTACCTTCACTAAAATGAATAGAACCAAATTTTAATCTATTATATAATGTCTGACTTTCTCTCCTCCCTCATGCATCCACATAAGCTAATAATTTTCGACACATGGCATTCTTACGTCTCAACTCTTTTCCCTCAAAACACAACTTATATGTTTTTGCTTTACCCAAAACCTTATATTTTGTATATGCTCAAAAAAAAAACTCAGCAGCCCAACTAATTGTTTGGGCTTATTAGATCAAAAGCTATGAGATCAAACACGAACACAATATGTAGAAACATAGAAGTTTATGACTCTGTATTAAACTTATTCTTAACTTTGTTGGACACTTCAAATTCCAGTAAATGAGGTTATTAGAATTTAGAAACAAACAAAGAAGAAAAATAAGGATGAAAATAAAAACTTGCTATAATGATTATTATTGATGGATGGTAACTGCTCGGAGAAAATCAAAGTAGAGGAGAAGACGTAGAAATATATGAGGTGGAGAAGGAGATGTGATGAAATGATTAAACGAATTAGTTTTAGAGGCAACATAAAAGAGGCTTTTTCTATGAAAGTTATTTTACGGTTAATCGTTTGATTTCATTGAACCGAACCAAACATAATTTCATTTGGTGCAGATCGGTTTAACGGTCATAACCGAATCTAAACCGAACTTCTCAAAAATCAGTTCGGTTTGGTTCAAAATCCAAGGCCTATTCTCCACCATCCTCCGATACCATTCGTCATTCATATTTCACTCTCCACTATCAAGCTTCCAAAACTGTAACCGCCATACAATCAAACTCTACTAATGCTTTAATCCTCAAAATCCATCTTCAGTTTTTCATTATCTTACCTGTTGAACTATTACTTCGTATATTAATAATTCAAGTAAAGTTTGTGGGTTTTGAGAAAGATCGAAGAAGATTTATTAATGTTTAAAAGATGGTATAATGAATTACAGAAAGAGTAACAAAGCTCTTCAGAAAACTAGTTTAGGGTTCTATGTCTTCTATAGCTCGGTCTCTTTTTTTTTTGGATGCCCTTCAATGTGAAATCCCTCTTCTTTTTATAGTGATTAGTCGCCGACCTGAATCTCTTCGAATCAGGGAAAAGATCTCCATCCTTTCCTGATTTGCCGTGCCGATGCCATTATTCCAGGGAAAACAAATATTTTCCTTAAGAGTAAATGGATATTTCTCAAATTGGTTTTAAGATTACCATTTATCCAGAACGGATAAACAATAACATTTAATTGCCTCGAACAATGATTGGCAAGCAATCATTATTTAAAGGGGCCGAGGTGAATTCTTGTTTGGCTTTTTAGGAGGTGCGCAGCTCTCGTATCCAACAATAAGCCCCCCCCCCCAGTTGGTCGAGCGATGTACGTTTGAGCTCGGCGAATTCGAAGTTAAGTTGGCTCGGCATGAATTCGGCTCGGTCATTTCCACTGGAGATAGAAAAGAAATCAAATATGAAGTACATCATTTTGATTTCTTCCGCTTTAAACGAATATCCGAAATGCTTGAAGTTAGAGAGCCGTGAATTAAATGCAACCACCCCCACGTTTCTCAGAGTGAAAAAGGCAAGGGGTGGAAGCGTGCAGAAGCTGTCACACGTCTCGTGTTTCTCGAGTGTTGCGGATGGTGACACGTGTCAGTCATGCAATAAATATTGCATCTTTCGAAGCGAAGTGATGCAAAGTGGGGCGCGTGGGACGGCACCTTTTTAGACCTAATGATGAAGGTGGACGACGAAGAGTCGATTTGAAATGATCGACCTCGAATCCTCCAATTTCTTTTTCTATAAATTTGAAGTTCGCCTTCTTCTATTCATTTTCTCACTTCTCCATTTCTTCGAAAGATAGAGCTCTTACCTCTCTCCTCTTTTATATTTTTCCGATTTGCCATCTCCGTTGTGTTCTTCAGTTGCCACCGAGAGTTCCGACCAGATGGAATCTTCAAACTCGAATGCCAGTTCGAATAGATCCGTTCACTCCTTGGAAAACATGTTCCCAACTTGGGATGATGTGGAAGAGTTGCGGCAGAGAAATGAAGCTCGTCAGGAATGTGCCGAGCCCTGAAATCCGATTGGGATTCCCAGCCTTGTTGATGAAGACTTCGGGGATCTTGGAAAAAACCCGGAGGCCGAGGTGGCCAATGTGGGTGATGATGATTCGGAGGATGAAGCATGTGACCAAGATGATGATTCCGACGACGACTTGGATGAGGAAGATCTGATTTTTGACCCTCATGGCGTGACTCAAGCCGCTCACAGAGGGCGCAAGAGAGGGGCTCCCAAGTTGCCAAGACTTGCTGGGACCGACTTCGGGATTTACAGATCGAAAATGACGAAGGATACCTTGGCCGACCTGAAGCGCCTTTGTGGGTTTAGCCCAAAGGTGACCTTCCAAGTTCCTGGTCCGGATGAGAGACCGTGGAATGCTCCTCCGGGATACTTCAGTGTATATGAGTCTTTCTTCACAGAGTGTCACCTCTGGTTCCTTTGCCTCGTCTTCTTCTGGATTACTGTTCAAGGAGGAAGATGGTGCCGACCCAACTAACTCACGCTGCGGCCCGTCACATGGTCGGCTTGATGACTTTGGCTTCGGAGAATGATCTTCCCTTGGATTGTCGGATTTTCGAAGAAATGACTTCAATTAAGAGCGCTGGAAGGCCGGGCTCGAAAAGCTATGGTTGCTTTTATATCCAGACGAAGCCGAGGTTCGGCATTATCACCGGCGGCGTGAAAAGCAAGGTCTACGATTGGAGGGAAAGATACTTCTTCGTGAAAAAGGATGAACTCTCGGTGGCCGACCCGGAGATTGACATCCAGAACGACTAGTGTTTGGCAATCGGTAGCTGGCAATCGGTAGCTATTTGTAGTCTTCTTCGTTATTTCTTGTTGGTTTGACACTTAAGTCTTTTATTTGCCTGCATCGTCGCCTCGTTTGCTAAGCTCGAACATCAGACTTGGCCTGACATTTCCGCCGAAAGAAATGCCAACGCAATCAGGAGACTTCAGCGCACCACCACCTCATCATCGAAATCCAGAATGGGGCTCCAAAAAAGGAAATTTTACAGCTATGCTAATGTTCACCAGGATTCTGTTTCTGCCGGGCCGAGTACCGTACCCGTGGTCCCGGAAGAAACCGTCAGGGAGGCCGAGGTCCCTCATTTTGAAACGACAAGTTCCCCGGGTTTAGTTGGTGAGGAGAATGTCGTTGCTGATCACGGCGAAGACAGAGGAGATGATCCCACCGAAGAACATACTGAAGTTGAGATGTTCGAAGATAACCCTGCTTCTGGAGTTGATGCCACGGCGGCAGATCAGGCTAATAGAGACGTGGCCGCAGCTCATGACCAAGCTGCCGGGATGGAGGAGGATCAAGCCGGGGGTCCTCCCGAAAAGATCGGGAAGGTTACGAGACTGAACCCATCTGGGTTTGAATTTCATTACAACGAAGAACCAAGTCGAGGCCTATGGCAAAGCCGGAGCCCGAAGAGCTTTTCTTCTATGATTGGTACGAAAATTATGCCGCCGAGCAAGTCCATGCTATGAACGGCGCCACTTTCTTGATCGGCAAATACGATCGTGAACTGAAGAAAACTCAGAGAGCCGAGAAGAAAAAGTTTTCCAAGGTTGAAATTCTCCGGGCTGAGAAGCGTAAGTTCGAAGAGGAGAAGAAGAAACTCGTTGAGGAGAAGGATAAGGAGATAAGCAAGCTGCGGGGCCAGCTAATCTATGCCGAGGCCAGAGCAGAGAGTGCGATTGCCAGGAAGAGAAAGACTGAGAAGCGTCTTTCTTCCGAGAAAAAGAGACTCCGGAAGTCTCGGGACGAGAAAGTCCTGAATGCCCGCGTGAAAGTCATCAATGAGTTCGCCGGGCTCATCGACAAGGTCAAAGGCTACATGGCGCAGCGCGCAGAGGTGGAGAAAGTGCTGTCGATGACTGCGCAAGTAGAAGGGACGCTTGCTTCTCTTGAAGTCCTTCGGAGCAAGGGATGGAAAATCCCGGACGAGATGATCGCTAAACTCAAACTTGACGAGGCGATTTGGGAGGCTGAGGCAGAGAAGATAGATGAGATCACCTTCGCTGAGGGTGAACTTGATGCGTATCTGGCTATTCCTTCCGCCGAGGCGAGAGCTGAATCTTCTCGTCCAAGTTCGGGAGCTACCGGTGTACAATCCGGGGAGGAGGAAGACTGGTCTGATCCTGCTGGGTATCAGGGTCGTGAAGGCACCGAGGCTGCCTCTTAGTGTTTTTGTCTCCTTTTTTTTTTTCTTTTTCTTTTCCTTTGTGGGCTTTGATGTTTATGTCTTGTAATCTTTAAAACAATGAAATCCTTTCTTCAGAATCTCTTTTGCACAAATAATTGTCGCTTTTATTTATTCCTTCTTTAAAGTTTAGGATTCTTCGAACCAAGTAGAGTGCTTGATAGCGAGTCGGTCCGATCAGAGTGATCATTTCCTTGAAATTACAAGGTAGATCGAGCGTCCAAAGTGCGAGGCTTACGTCTGCTCGCTGTGAAGGCTCACGTCGGCTTGGCTTATGGTCGAAAGATAGTCCGCGAGGTTAGTTCAGCACGAGCGTCTCAGACGGCAAAATCGACACTCTAAGTTGAATATCGATGTGAACTCGGTTCGGAGATCAGATATAACTTCGAGGTTTGCGGGTAAACACGGCTTAATAGTTGTGGATTATTTCACCACCGCGATCGCAAAGAATGTTATCAGTCGTCTGGCCAGGATGCCGATGTGAAAATATAGCAAAGAGCTTTCAAGCGAAGAGCTTAAGAGATAAAAGTTTTTTTTTTATGTATAGCTGAACCCTTCTACAGGCTGCCTACGTACCCCCGAAAGGAGGATCAAGCCATTCGTAGTTCGATTATAGGATCAAGAATAGAACCTCTTGAGGTTGTGAGCGTTCCACGAGCGCGGGACTGTTTCACCTTCCATAGTGGTTAGTTCGCAGACTCCGGGTCGTACAACTTTTGAAATGATGTAAGGTCCTTCCCAAGAAGCTCCGAGTTTTCCAGCACGTCATTCCTTGGTGTTTTCAAAGACTTTGCGAAGGACGAGGTAACCTTCATCAAAATGCCTCTGCCGAACTTTCTTATTGTAGTAGCGAGCTGCCTGCTGTTGATAGTTCTGCATGCGGAGGAGAGCTTGATTCTGCGTTTCTTCGATAGTGTCCAGGTTGTGGACGAGCATTGCTTCATTGATTTCGGGATGTTGAGGCATCATAGTGCGGCGAAGACTTGGAACGTTGACCTCGGCGGGAACCATGGCCTCGCACCCGTACGCTAAGGAAAATGGTGTTTTCCGGTAGCACGTCGAGGTGTTGTTCGATGTGACTATAACACACCGTTGAGTTCGTCTGCCCAAAGTCGCTTCTTTGCTTCGAGTCGCTTTTTGAGGCCGTCCAAGATGGTTTTGTTGGTCGCCTCGGCTTGTCCGTTTCCTTGGAGATATCGAGGAGTTGATTTGCTAAGTCGAATGTTCCATCTCGCGCAAAATCCTTCGAACCGGTTGGAAATGAATTGTGAACCGTTATCCGTTACGATCTCATGTGGGAGGCCGTGGCGACAAATGATATATTTCCAGACGAAATTCTGAACGTCGACATCTTTTATAGCTGTGAAGGCCTTGGCTTCGACCCATTTAGTGAAGTAATCCGTCATGATGAGCAGAAACTTACATTGTCGAGAAGCGGGAAGAGAACCGACGATGTCCATCGCCCATCACATGAATGGATATGGTGGTGAAGATGTCATGAGGAGATCGGCTGGTGTATTGATCATTGGACCATGTCGTTGGCATTTTTCACACTTCAGAGCGTATCGTTTGCAATCCGCGATCATTGTCGGCCAATAAAAGTCGTGCTTCTTGATTTTAAGGGCTAGAGCTCGTCCTCCGGAATGATTACCACCTGCGCAGTCATGCATTTTGGCTATAACGCGATGTGTTTCGTCTCCACTGAGACAGATGAGAAGTGCTCCCGTAGCGCTCCATCGAAACAGATCACCATCGATTAAAGTGTAACGTGCAGCCCGGGCTTTGAGGCGACGTGCTGCCCATCTATCCTCTGGGGCTTCCCCATTGGTGATGTAAAGGCGTATCTCCTGGCGCCAGTCCGGTCCGTCTTCCATTACTTCTATTTGTCCAGTCGGTTCTTCTTCTTCATCCAGGATTACCGCGCAGAATCATTTAGGTAGTTCGATACTTGGCGTTGGAATACTAGCAATCGGGATTAGACGTCTGAGATCTGAGTCTATAGCCGAGCCAATGGTTGCGAGAGCATCTGCCGTCGCATTTTCTTCCCGAGGTATTTTTGTAAGGTCGAAGGCTTCAAACTCCTTTGCAAGGTTTTGAACGACCTTGAGATAAGCATCCATACGCTCGTTGCGAGCTTCATATGTGCCATTAAATTGATTTGCGACGAGCTGAGAATCGCAGTATGCTTGGAGATGTTGAACACCGATGCTTTTGGCGAGGCGAAGTCCCGCGATTAATGCTTCGTATTCTGCCTCGTTGTTGGACGCAGGGAAATCTAGGCGGAATGATTGTTCGAGAATCTCTCCAGTCGGGGATTCAAGTTTGATGCCGACGCTAGAACCTTGCCGGCATGAAGATCCATCAACGTGAAGATTCCATTTTGGTGGAGGCTGAAGAATTTGATCGACGAGCTCCGGAGGCAATTCGATGAGAAAATCGGCGAGAACCTGAGCTTTGGCGCTGACACGGTTCTTGTATTCGATGTCATACTCTAAGAGTTCAATGGCCCAACGTGCCATTCGTCCGGACTGACTTGGACTGTGCAGAATAGTTCGAAGTGGCTGATTGCTGAGGATATGAATTGTGTGTGATTGAAAGTAAGGGTGAAGTTTTCTTGGAGCCACGACGACGGCGAGAGCCAATTTTCCAGAGTGGGATATCGGGTCTCTGTGCTGTCTAATGTTTTGCTGACATAAAATATTGGCTTTTGTTCGCCGCGGTCTTCTCGTACAAGGACTCCGCTGACCGCTGTTGTTGATATGGCGATGTAGAGATAGAGACATTCACCGTACTCGGCTTTGGCGAGGATTGGGGGTGTCGAAAAATAAATCTTCAGTTCTTGAAAGGCGGATTCACATCTATCGTCCCATTCGAATCGCTTGTTGCAGCGGAGCAGCTGATAGAAAGGAAGACATTTATCCATTGATCGAGATATGAAACGACTAAGGGCAGCAATCCGACCAGTGAGGCGTTGAACCTCGCGAGTGTTCTTTTGGGACGGTAGTTCTAGGATTGCAGAGATTTGCTTCTATTCTGTGCTGAGTGACCACGTAGCCCAGGAATTCTCCAGAAGTTACGGTGAATGTGCACTTCGTCGGATTGAGCTTCATACCATTGGAATTTAGGATGTCGAAGGACTGGCGCAAATCGTCGATGTGAGAACTAGCAACCGTTGACTTGACCAGCATGTCGTCTATGTAAACTTCCATCATATGGCCGAGCTGACCTGAAAACATTCAGTTTACCAGGCGTTAGTAAGTTGCACCGCCATTTTTGAGTCCAAATGACATCACCTTATAGCAATATGTGCCACGGTCTGTTATGAATGCTATCTTCTCACGATCGTCGGGATGCATGAAGATCTGGTTATAGCCGGAAAAAGTGAAACACCCCAACCCAAATACACAACCCAGATCGGTTGTCCCACTTTTTAGTCTCCGATTGACCAAGGCCGTATCCAAACAACTTAACATTTATATTCCAGGAGGTTCCTCTATCTACCAATATGCGGAATTTAAAGGAGATAGATAATTAAAAGGAGACTCTTATTGATATAATAAGGATTCGATACAACATGTTAAAGTTTGCCCGTAGGCTTTACATGGACCAACCCTATCCTATCCAGAGCTCCTAACACACACCACACATCATCAGGGGGCCGCCGGACCGTGCACCTAGGCTTGGTCCATACTTGGACCAACCTCACGTCCTGAAAAGATATAAGCATGTCAGAAACCGGACTAATCCGTAACCGAACTATGCATATGCTTCCCAGAACCCTTATGCCCCATTAGTATAGCCGAAGCCTATCCTAACACATCCTAAGACTTTCCCTAATTGTACTTAGTCATTCAACCAACCACCCCACATGACCAAGTAGCAACTAGGTAGCCTTAGGGACAAACGGACGAACCATTTGTCCGGAGGAACCGACGGCCAGAGACCGTGGCACTCCTTGGCACGTATCGGCCTTTCGGCCAACCACGGCACTGCTCCGAGTTCTCGCGACTGGACCACTTGTACTGACCATAGAGGTACGGTCACCCAAGGACATGTTCCTACACGTCCGAGCCATGCCGATACTCACACCGGTTCTGTTGGTCTAAGTCGGGACACGGCCGTGATAGCCTTTGAACCGAACAGGTGCAATCACGCCGAACGGTCGCAATTGTTCACAAGCGGACCAGGTCCGCCGGCCGAAGTGGTTTACCGGCCAAAGACACACGTTAGCATGCCCCTGGTACGTTTACACACCCGCACCGGTTCACCTTATCCGATTTGCAACCGACCGTAAGGCCCCTTACTTCAAACAGTGTCAATTGCGGAACGGTCACGAAGGCCCACAGGTCGCGTCTATCCGACCTTAGGCACCAACCGACCGTCCCGTGTGGGCTCATTATGAACCAGACGATTTCCCATAGGCAACCAGCAGTTCTTTGTTCGCAACCGTTCACAGGCATCCGGACGTGACCACACGGCCAAAGGTTCGTTTATGGATTCAACCCGGATCGGCCCTTAGCCTTAATCCAAGCGCACAAAGCGACCCGACCTTGGTAACCGTCTTTCGCACTCTAAGAAATGCCCAGACCAATCGCGACACAAGGTAACCGCTTTCACATGAGTCTGGCCGAAACCGAGTCTCACGGATCAGCCGTATAAGAAAGGTAGAGAGGGAGACAAGACAAGGCAGCGAGACAGAGCCCAGTCAGTCCGGTTCCGGGATTGCAACGGTTGCCACCGGCGATCCGGGATCGACGGTTAGACATGGGTTAGTCAAACATACCTTTTGGGCTGGATCAGGATCAGCAAGGCCTTTGCCTTTATCGATGGCCGGAACTTCCTCTTCCCCGGACATCTTTCCCGGTTGAGCCTTTCTCTTTCTCACTTTCCAATCGTAATCGGTTATACTCTCTTTTCTTTCTGTTTTACGGTTTTCCTCTACAGGAACTGATGCAAGAAAAGTCGCAGGGGCCCTGGTATTTATAGGCGAGGCCCTGGCCTGTTCGACAGGCACCAATCGACCAGACTCCTCCTTTCAGGAAGGGTCACCCTGGTTCGTGGTGTCCCTACGAACAGGTACCTCTTCCCCCATACCCCTTCGCCTGTCGCACCAACTGCCCACGGACACTAGCTGACCTACAGCTAGCTCACTAGGTCACCAGCTGGTCCCAGCTGCGGGTCACTCCCTCCACCTGGCCGAGCTGGCCGTGAGCTGAACCAGCTGACCCTGCTGGAGTGTCACTACCCATACTGGACCGTGAGCTGCCCCCAGCTGTCCTCAGCTGATTTCTTACTCTGGTCTAGCTATTACCTATCATTCCTAGCTCGGTTAAGGGCCAGCGTCCCTTCCGGCTATCTCCCTTACGGACCATATCCTTTATGACCAAAGTCTTTCGACCCAGCCTCTCTTTCTGGCCCCATGGTCCGTACTCGGGCCTTAGTATGGATTCGGGACGTTACAGGTCTCCCCCACCAATGAGGGATTCGTCCCCGAATCCGACTGATATTCCCGCAAGGCCAACTCAAACCATTCTGGGTACACAGTCTTCATCTTAACCTCGGTTTCCCAATTTGTTTCTTCCTTCCCATTGCAAGTCCACACTACCCTTACAATAGGTACGGTTTTCTTCCTGGTTGCATTTTCCATCCTGTCCTCAATCCTTACCGGCCATGTTTCCAAGGTCAGACTTGGTTTTAGATCCGGTGGCAACTCAGGTTCGAGTACATCCCGGTCAGACAAGCATTTTTGGAGTTGGGAAACATGGAACACATCGTGAAATGCTTCCATCTCCACCGGTAGGTCTAACTTGTAGGCTACTGTTCCGATCTTCTTCAAGACCTTAAATGGTCCTAGATATCTCGGGTCTAACTTGCCCCGTTTTGATACTCTAGTCCGACCCTTAAAGGTGATGGTTTTGAGATAGACAGTCCTTCCTGGAACTCCAGGTCTTTCCTCCTTTTGTCCGCATAGCTTTTCTGCCGGTCTTGTACCTCTTTCATTTTCTTTTTGAGGAACTTGATCTTCTCGGTAGTTTCATCCACAATGGGTGGACCGATTATGCTTCTTTCCCCAGCTTGGGTCCAGAATAATGGGGTTCGGCATGGCCTCCCATATAATGCCTCATATGGGGACATGTCTATACTTGACTGATAGCTATTGTTATCAGCAAATTCAGCCAGAGGTAGGTACCTTTCCCAAGAGTCTCCCCACTCCAGGATACAGGCTCTCAACATGTCCTCCAAGGTTTGAATGGTTCTTTCTGACTGACCGTCAGTCTGTAGGTGATAGGCCGTACTTATCTTTACCTTTGTTCCCAAAGCCTTTTGGACTGCCTGCCAGAAGTGTGAAGTGAATCGGCCATCCCTATCCGAGAAGATACTGGCTGGTACACCATGAAGTCTTACGGTTTCATTGATGTACTTCCCGGCCAACTTCTCCACTCCATCAGTTTTCCTGATGGCTATGAAATGAGCGGACTTAGTGAGTCGATCTACAACCACCCAGACCACATCCTTTTTGGTCTTGGTTGTGGGCAACCCAGTCATAAAATCCATTGTGATATGGTCCCACTTCCATTCCGGGATGGGTAGGCTTTGTAGCAACCCACTCGGCACCTGATGTTCTGCCTTGACCAGTTGACATATTGGACAACGCGAGACCCACTCGGCCACGTCCCGTTTCATACCGACCCAATGGTAGTACCGTTTCAGATCACGGTACATCTTATTGAGCCCGGGATGTATGGAGAATTGGATGGATGTGCCTCTTTAAAGATCTCCTCTTTCAACAGCTTATCATCTGGTACACAAACTCTTCCATGGACCACGATAGTCCCATTGTTAGAAGTTTGGTACTCGGCCTTGTCATTGCCAATCACTTTCTTAAGATTCTCATCCTTCCCTTGAGCAATCTTAATTCTAGTGAGCAAATCGGCCTGGTCAGCCGCTCCTAGGCCTAGAGGTTCGACATCAGTGGACAAGGCATCCAGATTTAGAGTTCCGATCATATTGACCAGCACTTCCGCATCTTTCCTGACTTCCACCTCTGTCCTCCTCCTGCTTAACGCATCGGCCACAGAGTTGGCTTCCCCGGATGATAAGCTATGTCAAGATCATAATCGGCCACCAACTCCATCCATCTCCTCTGCCTTAAATTGAGTTCGGGCTGCGTGAACATATATTTCAAACTCTTATGGTCGGTAAAGATTTGTACCTTAGCCCCATAGAGGTAAGATCACCAAATCTTTAAGGCAAACACCATGGCCGCCATCTCCAAATCATGTGTAGGGTAGTTTCCCTCAGATTTTCGGAGCTGCCTTGATGCATAAGCGATCACTCGGTCTTTCTGCATCAGGACACACCCCAAGCCTGTGATGGAAGCGTCCGTGTATACCGTATATGGTTCCTCGGCCTCTGGCAAGGCCAAGACCGGTGCTTTGGTCATTATGTCTTTGAGTTTCGAAAAAATCTTCTCACAAGTTTCCGACCACACGAATTTCACTCCCTTCTCGGTTAGCACAGTCATGGCCTTAGCCATACTTGCAAAACCTTTCACAAACTTCCTGTAGTATCCGGCCAACCCCAGGAAGCTTCTTACTTATGTGACATTCATCGGTCTAGGCCATTCTTTAATGGCCTAGACCCTATCCGGATCTACCGACACACCTTGTTCCGAGACAATATGTCCCAGAAACCCGATGGTCCTCTGCCAGAAGCTGCATTTACTCAGCTTGGCATAGAGCTTCTGCTCTCTCAACCTTTCCAGCGCCGCCTTTAGATGATTCTGATGATCGGCTTCCGTTTTTGAATAGACAAGTATGTCATCAATGAAGATGATCACGAACTCATCGAGACAATCCCGGAAAACCTCATTCATCATTTTCATGAAGGCCGCAGGAGCATTAGTAAGGCCAAATGGCATGACAACAAACTCATAATGGCCATACCTGGTCCTAAACGCGGTCTTCCTGACATCTTCATGGGCGATCGGAATCTGATGGTATCCGGATGCTAGATCTATTTTAGAGAACCAGGCCGCCTCCTTGAGTTGGTCCAATAGTTCATCTATCCGAGGCAACGGGTACTTGTTCTTCACAGTGACCCGGTTTATACCCCGGTAGTCTATGCATAACCGGAAACTCCCATCTTTTTTCTTGACAAACAAAACCGGTGCTCCCCAAGGGGAACTACTCGGCCTTATAAAGCCTTTTCCAGCAGTTCCTCTAACTGCTTTTTAAGCTCAGCCATTTCAGCTGGAGCCATTCTATAAGAAGCCTTAGAGAGTGGTGCTGTACCTGGTTCCAGTTTGATGGTGAATGGATCCGCCCTATCTGGTGGCAAGCCGGAAAAGGACTGGAACACATCCCCAAACTCCCTGACCACCGGTATGGTATCCATCTCGGCTTCCTTTCCCAATTTCGGAATATTGATGGTGGCCAAGTACGCCTCACACCCCTTCATCAACATCCTCTCCGCTTGAATGGTCGAAACCAACAAGCTTCCCGAGGTTGGTCGGATTCCTTGGAATTCCAACGTCCCCTCATCCCTCTCAAACCGTACACGTCCCCCGTGACAGTCGAGAGTCTCCTTGTATCTTCCCAGCCAGTCAATCCCCAAGATCACTCATGATTCTTAAGTTCGATGACTACCAAGTCAACAGGCATTTCGATTCCTTTAACAAGGACCGGGACCTTTCTTATAAGCCCCTGAGAAAGCATGACTTGA
Source organism: Iljinskaea planisiliqua (assembly GCA_900108845.1). Lineage (NCBI taxonomy): Eukaryota > Viridiplantae > Streptophyta > Magnoliopsida > Brassicales > Brassicaceae > Iljinskaea > Iljinskaea planisiliqua. Next base: position 103,273 of record FNXX01000042.1, on the reverse strand, counting down.
CCACCGGCCGCATTCACTATGCTGCCTTCCATTGTGGCCTCCATCCTTAGCTTCCCCCTTAATACCAATTCCGGACTCACAAAACTATGTGTAGCCCCAGAATCAAATAAGGTGTGTGCTTCGACACCACCTATGTTCAGGGTCCCTACACATTCCCAGAATGCTAAGGATTCTACCCCCTATCATTATTCTAATGCAATGCATAGAATCTTCAAGACTAGGCTCGGGTCATAACGTACTAGTGATTGCATTGAAGGTACTGGCTTCCCTAGTATCCTTAGAAAGCTCGTAAACCTGTGGCGTCCCGGCTGGCCTCGCAACCTGAGCCACAGGAGCTGCCCCACCAAGATTACTTCTCGGGTTTCCCTGTCTACCCCCTTGCTGCCTAGGACATTCCCTTGCAAAATGCCCGGTCTTACCACAATGATAGCAGGTCTTACCCGATTCACTGGTCATCCCTTCTCTCAGCCTAGGGCAGTTCAAGACATCATGGTCCATCCTGCCGCACTTGGCACACGGTCCCGTTGCCCTCCAGCACTTTCCATAGTGCTTTCGGCTGCAACTGGGGCAATCGGATGGCCCCGGGCCATCCTTCTCCTGGTCCCACTTTCTTTTATGGACACCAGGCTTATTCCCTTGGCTGGTCTTTGCCTGAGCCTACACCCGACTTTCTTCAGCCAGGATGACCTCAAGCAAAGCGGCCCTCTCCACTAGTTCTCATACGGAAGCGAACTTCCGCACCGGACAGTGGACCCGGAGGTCAACCTTAAGTCCACGGAAAAACCTCTGGACTTGGGTGGATTCCTTCTCAAACTCCCGTCCTACGTACTTACGTAGACGGTTAAATTCCTCCTCATATTCCTGTACCGTTCTCTGGCCTTGGGTGAGTTCCAGGAATTTGCTTTCCATCCGATCCCATGCCTCGGTTGGAAAGTATTTGCGGTTGAATTCCGTCTCAAATTCCGCAAAAGACGTTAGCTTGCCCCCAGTGCGCCTATCCACAGTAAGCCACCAGTTATGGGCATCCCCTTCCAAGAAATGGACTGCTATGTCCTTCCTGTAGTCCTCAGGACATCGAGTCGAGCTGAAGTTCCGTACTAAACGGCTCCTCCACTCATCTGCTTCAACGGGGTCTATACTCCACTTGAAGTGTTTTGTTCCCAAACGGGAAATGTGATCCAGCAGACTCAGATAGTCCACTCTACGGACCACACCAGGGGGGTTTATTTCAACCACATCCTCATCCTCGATTCGCTGGGCCCCTTTCAGAACCCCTGTAGTTTCCTTTCCCGTGGATTGACCCACGGTAGGATTCTCAGCCGGGATGAGGGTCTGAGTCAAAGTGGTCATCTGGGTCATGACCGTTTTCAGGGCTGCCCACATCTCTTCCGTAGAAGGGATTGCAGGTTGGCTCACGCCGTCAGCCCCGGTGTCCTTACCAACATGGTCCCGTTCCATGTTGGATGACTCGGCCATTTCCTCATCTTCCACTTGTTCAATCCCAACCACTCCCGTCCGGGTCAGAGTGGTCGCGGGAGGAATTACCGTACCGGTATTCCCATTCCCGACCACAGGTCCAGTCGGGTCATCAACTATCTGGTTGGAAGTTCCTACCCCCGCCAGTGTGACTTCCACTGCGGTTTTCTTAGACTTCCTCCTTTTGGATAACTTAGTTTTCTCACCCTACAAGTTCAGAGTATATTAGAACCGTCTAATAACCTATTGAACCGAGGGAAACAAGAAAACCTAACACTGATCCTTCGGCGCCTGATGTGTGGGCGTATACTATCCCACAACCTCACTGTCCTAGAATCTAGCATGCTCTGATACCAACTTGAAACACCCCAACCCGAATACACGACCCAGATCGGTTGTCCTACTTCTTAGTCTCCGAGAGACCAATGCCCTATCCAAACAACTTAACATTTCTAATCCAGGAGGTTTCTCTATCTACCAATATGCGGAATTTAAAGGAGATAGATAATTAAAAGGAGACTCTTATTGATATAATAAGGATTCGATACAACATGCTAAAGTTTGCCCGTAGGCTTTACATGGACCGATCCTATCCTATCCAGAGCTCCTAACACACACCACACATCATCAGGGGGCCGCCGTACCGTGCACCTAGGCTTGGTCCACACTTGGACCAACCTCACGTCCTGAAAAGAAATAAGCATGTCAGAAACCGGACTAATCCGTAACCAAATTATGCATATGCTTCCCAGAACCCTTATGCCCCATTAGTATAGCCGAAGCCTATCCTAACACATCCTAAGACTTTCCCTAATTGTACTTAGTCATTCAACCAACCGCCCCGCATGACCAAGTAGCAACTAGGTAGCCTTAGGGACAAACGGACAAACCATTTGCCCAGAGGAACCGACGGCCAGAGACCGTGGCACTCCTTGGCACGTATCGGCCTTTCGGCTGACCGCGGCACTGCTCCAAGTTCTCGCGACCGGACCACTTGTACTGACCGTAGAGGTACGGTCACCCAAGGACATGTTCCTACACGTCCGAGGCATGCCGACACTCACACCGGTTCTGTGGGTCTAAGTCGGGACTCGGCTGTGATGGCCTTTGAACCAAACAGGAGCAATCACGCCGAACGGTCGCAATGGTTCACAAGCGGACCTGGTCCATCGGCCGAAGTTGTTTACCGGCGAAAGACACCCGTTAGCATGCCCCTGGTACGTTTACACACCCGCACCGGTTCACCTTATCCGATTTGCAACCGACCGTAAGGCCCCTTACTCCAAACGGTGTCAATAGCCGAACGGTCACGAAGGACCACAGGTCGCGTCTATCCGACCTTAGGCACCAACCGACCGTCCCGTCTGGGCTCATTATGAACCAGACGATTTCCCATAGGCAACCAGCAGTTCTTTGTTCGCAACCGTTCACAGGCATCCGGACGTGACCACACGGCCAAAGGTTCGTTTATAGATAAAACCCGGATCGGCCCTTAGCCTTGATCTAAGCGCACAAACCGACCCGACCTTTGTAGCTGTCTTTCGCACTCTAAGAAATGCTCAGACCAATCGCGACACAAGGTAACCGCTTTCACATGAGTCTGGCCGAAGCCGAGTCTTATGGATCAGCCGTATAAGAAAGGTAGAGAGGGAGACAAGACAAGGCAGCGAGACAGAGCCCAGTCAGTCCGGTTCCGGGATCGCAATGCTTTCCACCGGCGATCCAGGATCGACGGTTAGACACGGGTTAGTCAAATGTACCTTTTGGGTTGGATCAGGATCTGCAAGGCCTTTGCCTTTATCGATGGCCGGAATTTCCTCTTCCCCGGACATCTTTCCCGGTCGTAGCCTTTCTCTTTCTCACTTTCCGATCGTAATCGGTTATACTCTCTTTTCTTTCTGTTTTACGGTTTTCCTCTGCAGGAACTGATGCAAGGCAAGTCGCAGGGGGCCTGGTATTTATAGGCGAGGCCCTGGTCTGTTCGACAGGCACCAATCGACCAGACGCCTTCTTTCAGGAAGGGTCGCCATGGTTCGTGGTGTCCCTACGAACAGGTACCTCTTCCCCCATACCCCTTCGCCTGTCGCACCAACTGCCCACAGACACTACGTCACCAGCTAGTCCCAGCTGCGGGTCACTCCCTCCACCTAGCCGAGCTGGCCGTGAGCTGAACCCGCTGACCCTGCTGGAGTGTCACTACCCATACTGGAGCGTGTGCTGCCCGCAGCTGTCCTCAACTGATTTCTTACTCCGGTCTAGCTATCACCCATCATTCCTAGCTCGATTAAGGGCCAGCGTCCCTTCCGGCTATCTCCCTTACGGACCATGTCCTTTATGACCAAAGTCATTCGACCCGTCCTCTCTTTCTGGCCCCATGGTCCTTACTCGGGCCTTAGTGTGGATTCGGGATGTTGCAGAAAGCATCCATGAAATGACAGGAGTTGATTTCCTGCGGTTGCCTCAACGAGACGGTCGATATGTGGTAAAGGAAAAATATCCTTAGGAGAAGCTTTGTTGAGGTCAGTGAAGTCAACGCATACGCTCCACTTGTCGTTCTTCTTTTTGACTACCACTGGATTCGCTAGCCAGTCTGGATATTTCACCTTGGAAATGGATCTCGCCCGAATAAGTTTTTCCACCATGTCGTTTACTTCTTGGGCATGCTCAATGCCAAGCTTTTCTTCGTTTCTGTTTTATGGGTTTGAACGTAGGATCGATATTAAGTTCGTGGCTGATTATCTTCGGATCGATTCCTTTCATGTCACTTATGGTCCATGCGAACGTTGTTTTGTTGTTGCGCAGGAATTCGACGAGCTCTTCCGTGAATGTTGCCGAGAGATCTGATCCTATTCCAACACATCGCTCTGGGTGATCGATGTCAATGTTGACCTGGACGACATGGTCATGCTTTGGCTTTTCGTAAGGCGACGGTGGTAATTCAGAGTTGCCTTCGCCAATGACACAAGTAGTTGATCTGCGCATTTTCAGCTCGGTGACAAAGGAAGATCTGGCGATCTTTTGACTGCCGCGTAGTGTATAGATCCCATCTCTGTTTGGGAACTTGATGCATTGGTGGTAAGTCGAGGCGACAGCCTTCATTGAATAGATCCACGGGATTCCAAGGATGGTGTTGTAGATGGCTGGTCGATCGATCACATCAAATTTCACCCATTTTGATACTCCGCCGACCTGAACTGGGAGTTTGATCGTTCCGACAGTTTCTGTAGATTCGCTGGTGAATCCGGTTAGTAACTTTGGAGACATTTTTATTTGATCGTCTCTGATCTTCATTCGTCGAAGCGTTTCTTTGAAAATCAAGTCGACCGAGCTGCCGGTATCTATGAGTATTCGACTGACATCGGCGCTGTTATTGATGGATAGTTTGACGACCAATGGGTCGTTATGAGGCATATCAAGCCCGATCGTGTCCCTTGCCGTGAAAGTGATCTGTTCATCGTCCTCGACGGGCTCTTTCCACTTCAAGGCGCTTGCTGCCCAACGTTCGTGGCGTTGGACAGATCTAACAGAATCGTTGCAGTCGATGAGACCGCCCATGATCATATTTGTTTTTCGCCGCGGCGCTTCCGGGAGCGGAAGGTTTTCGTCTCGGTCATGATTTCGTTTATTTGAATCGTCATCGGCTCGGCGATCTCTTCTTTCCGGTCGTTGCTCTCGACTTTCATCCTCCTTTAATTTAGTCGTCTGTTTTTTGAACTTGGTAGGTTTGTCTGTCTCCCGGTTTCGTCCTGAGAGATCGATGTTTCCTTTTTTGTACTCCGCAAAGAGGTGCCTTTGCAAATGTTGGCATGTGTACATATCGTGACCCATCCGCTTATGGTAGATACAGTACAATTCCGGATTATGCGGCTCTTCTTTGCAAAAGACTTGGTTTTCTTCCGGCCAGACGTACTTGTTCCAATTTTTTGGGCGATCAGCTACATAGTAGCTGGACGCTCTTTTGTCCTCTTGATCATAATGCTGCCGCGGCTCTTGATGAACTTCTCGTGTCTTATCTTTCGGGGTCGGGTTTTTCTTTTTAGCATACGCTGCTCGTTCTTCTTCAAGCTCGGCGTATAAGACTGAACGATGGAGGGTGTCTTCCAAATTGCGAGGTTCATTGAGTTTCAGATCCTTCCAGATTTCGATGCCCGGTTTCATCCCACGTCGGAGGGCGACCAGAGAGATTGTGTCTGGAACGTCGATGCGGGAGATAACAGTTCGGAAACGATCTATGTAAGAACGAAGGGTTTCATTTTCGTCTTGGACACATGCTCAGAGGTCTGCGCTGGTAGCTCCTTGGATGATGAACATTGAATAATGTTTCAGAAAAGCCGCGGAGCGTTCATCGAAACTGTCTATTGAGCTAGGAGCGAGGCGAGAAAACCAGTTCAGAGCTGCTCCTCCGAGGGACTCGACGAAATATTGGCAAAAGGCTGCATCGCATTCATTCTCAGAAAAACGTGCTCTGGCCATAGCGATCTCGAATGCCCGAAGATGACGTTGAGGATCGGCGTTGCCGCAGAAAGTAGATGTGACTTTTATCTTCCCGTAGTCGCGTAAAGGTACGTTCGTGACCTTTGATGAGAACGGTGTTTTCCTTGTCTGCTCCAGGAAGCGGTCCAGCTCGGGTGCCGAGCTAGTAGCGCGATGAATTTGTGATCCGATATCTTCGAGTCGTTTGTACACCAGTTCGAGCTTGGCGTTCCTACTTGGAACGGTTTCTGGAATCCGAATTTCGGATCGGATGATTCGTCGCACCGTTGGCGCTGCCGCCTGATTGTTTTGTTACGTAGTTTCATTCGCCGCGGCTGTGGTTTCCGCGCGATCAACCTGAGGGGTGATTCCAAACAGGTTATTGACGACAGTCCTTCGCCGTCCCTGGGTATAAGGTCCTTCGGTATCTGCCTGAGATGCCCCAAGTTTTTCCAGCTCGGCGCGTTGAGCAGCCTGATTTGCCTCGAATCCGTCAAGACGTTGATCGAGTCTCTGGGTGAGATCATTCATCATGTTTTGTATGATCGTGATCGAGTCGGGAGGAGGAGGCGTGACTGGTGTTCCCACTGGGTTGACCTCATTGGAATTCCTATCTTCTGGAGGCAGTGTGTTAACCATCTCTTAAGCTTTTGACTCCTCTTTTCTCAAGGTCCCCACAGACGGCGCCAATTGTTGAACTATTACTTCGTATATTAACAATTCAAGTAAAATTTGTGGGTTTTGAGAAAGATCGAAGAAGATTTATTAATGTTTAACAGATGGTTTAATGAATTACAGATAAAGTAACAAAGCTCTTCAGAAAACTAGTTTAGGGTTATAAGTCTTCTATAGCCCGGTCTCTCTCTTTTTTGGATGCCCTTCAATGTGAAATCCCTCTTCTTTTTATAGTGATTAGTCGCCGACCTGAATCTCTTCGAAAACCAGATGTTCTAGGTAAGCAATCCGATTAAATCCAGTGCTTCACAACCCAAATCACCTAAAAAAAGAGATAGAAGGTCAAGAGTTATATTTTTTTAAAAAAATCTGACTTAACCACCTCCAGGCCGGCTTTCTCCTCAGCCATCTGTATTTCTCTTCAGCCACCCCAACCGGTTTTCACCTCGATTAAAATTACAAACTTTATTTTTTTTTTAATTCAATTCGCAAACAGGGGTAAGATAGTGGCCTGGATTCTAGATATATAGAGAGAAGAAGTGTTTCAGAATTTTAGAAGATGAAGAGATGAGAAAATGAAAAATACACTTTCAAGTGTGCTCTAATACCACTTGATACAATCTTGCCCAAGACTGGCACTTGAAATAACGGTATTAAAGAACTAGATATGGACATAGAATTGGATGAACACTTCAGGGAACTGGGTGGATTGATTTGGACTGTCAGAAGATGCGAAAGTCTTCTGGTATTCCAATCCCTTAGCCAACCTTGGATATGACTCACCAAGACGTTGGATCAAGGGGTGTTAAATGGATGTGACGCACCAGACAACAGTTTGCTCATGAAGAACAAAGAAGAGAATATAAATTCTCTAAAATCATTTTCAATTAGAAAAATAATCAAAGGTTCTTACAAAATGAAACCAAAAACATATTTAATGAGAACCAAGTCAAAAGACTTAATTATGGAACAGAAAACTAGACATTGTTTTTAGCAAGCTCGAAAATTAAGTTTGGTCAAAGTGGCCTCATCGGCTACTCGGTCACATGGCCGTGGTCGTGCTCAACAACCTGGATCACGGTCGTGACGGCTGTCTCGGTCGAAGGCTCACGAACGCAAGAAAGGTTAAGGAGAATGATCCCCAAGTTGTTCCTGAGCTGATCGGATTGCACTCGGGTGAGTGATCCACACGGAAAGTCTACCACTTGGTCGAGAAAGGATTATTCTCGACCTACTCAAACATCCGAATGGGGTAAGGCAATACGGTCTCGATCCGAAGCTTCGAAATGCCATCTTGGTCGAAGTCCTTCAAGGCTGGGTCAAGGAATTGTCACTTCAGGTCGAGTTCCCATCCTTAGTTCGCATCCCGGTCGAGTCGGGTCGATACGGAATACAGTCCGGTCGTTGGGCCTTGTCCTGCGGTCGATCCTAAGGTCACCTTGGCCAACCTCCATCCTTGTTTCCTCAGCTATCATCTGCGGGTCGTAAATGTGTCCCATCTCATCGTCTGTGGGTCCTTCCTGGTCCATAATTGTATCAGTAAGTAAAGCTGATAAGACCAACCTTTATATTACATCTAGTAGAGTTCTGAAATATTTAGAGTTGAAAGAACTCGTGTTACTCATGATCTTCCGAGAAGGGTATTTTATAGGAACTGATGAGCCGGAGTACCTAGAAGGAATATACAAGCTTTTGGACGCTTTCTAGGATGTCTTTCCAGATTAAATTCCCACAATCTTACCACCAATCCAAGGGATAGAGCACCAGATTGACCTTGTACCCGGAGTCCCCTTACCCAACAGGCTGTCTTACCGAGTCAATCCCGAGGAGGCTAAGGAGCTGGAGAAACAAGTCCAGGAGTTGATGAGCAAAGGCTATATCCATGAGAGCATTAGTCTGTGTGTGGTTCCCGTCCTATTGGTACCTAAGAATGACGGCACATGTAGGATGTGCGTTGATTACCTAGCCATCAACAACATTACCGTCAAATACCATGATCCTATTCCGAGGCTGGACAATATTTTGGACGAGTTCAGTGGTGCCACCATCTTTTCAAAGATAGACTTGAAGAGTGGCTACCATCAAGTCAGAATGAAGGAGGGTGACGAGTAAAAGCGCGGGTAGAAATCTAGTGTTTTAATTAAAATATTAGCAACATCCCTAATTAACCCAAAATAAATTACAAACTCATTAAAAATCAAATCATCTTAAATTCGTTCAAATTAGTTGATTATTTAAAAGTTAATGTAAACAGATTTAAATGTATATGCCGTTAATTTTATTAGTATAAGATTTAATTGAAATTATTATCTTAACAATATCATTTAAATTAAATATTTTTAAATATATCAAGATTTACAAAATAATATAATCTTAAATATTAATGTGGAATGATACTATTGTTTTTTAACGTATTATATTGATAATTAGCATTAGAGGAATTTAGCCACAAATTTTATATATTAGTAGATAATCTATTTTTTTGTTAGTTAAACTGTTTAAGTTAATTTTACAAAAATATATTATATACATCAAGATAATTCTTTTTTAATGATTTTTTCTTTGTTACTTTAACTTATCTAATATTGATTTTTATTTTCTTTAAAAAATTATAGTTTTTCGACATGTTGATATATTTTAAAATATTAATTAAAATGATGATTTGACATATTTTTATGGGTTGTTTTAAATCCTACTAGATTTTTACCCGCACTTTAAAAGCGCGGGATTATTTTATTGACAAAATAATGCTCTTCATTCAATAGGTGCTGATCGTGCACCAGGGCCAGATGGCCTAACAGCACGCTTTTACCAATCATCTTTGCGACTTCACATATGAAGGACGACATTAACCATACAAATATTTGTATGATTCCAAAAGTAGATAGACCATTAACACTATCAGAATGCAGACTAATCGGATTGTACAATGTTCTCTATAAAATCATATCCAAAATCTTGGTTAATAGATTAAAACAATTCTTTACTGAGAATGTTTTAAAAGAACAAGCTGCCTTTATACCTGGAAGATTAATAACGGACAATGTTCTCATGGCACATGAACTCATGCACTCTCTCAAAGCAAGAAGACGGGTTTCTTAAACTTATATGGCTGTTAAAACAGACATCACCAAAGCATATGATAAGGTAGAATGGCAATTTCTAGAGAAAACGCTCGGTGCTTTTGGCGTTAATGACGTCTGGATATCTTGGATTATGGCTACGGTCACTACGGTTGAATATTCAGTTTTAATAAATGGAAACCCTCAAGGAAGAATCATTCCTCAACGGGACTGGCCACAGTCCAGCGGCCCCCTGATGATGTGTGGTTTGTGTTAGGAGCTCTGAATAGGATAGGATCGGTCCATGTAAAGCCTTCGGGCAAACTTTAACATGCTGTATCGAATCCTATATATCAATAAGAGTTCCTTTTTAATTATCTATCTCCTTTAAATTCCGCATAATGGTAGATAGAGGAACCTCCTGGATTAGAAATGTTAAGTTGTTTGGATAGGGCCTTAGTCTCTCGGGGACTAAGATGTGGGACAACCGATCTGGATCGTGTATCCAGGTTGGGGTGTTTCAAGTTGGTATCAGAGCATGCTTGATTCTAGGAAAATGAGGTTATGGGATAGTACACACACACACGTCAGGCGCCGAAGGGTTTTCTTGTTTCCTTGGTTCAATAGGCTATTAGATGGTTCTAATATACTCTGAACTTGTAGGATGAGAAAACTAAGTCCTCCAAAAGGAGGAAGTCTAAGAAAACCGCAGTGGAAGTCACAATGGCGGGGGTAGGAACTTCCAACCAGATGGTTGACAACCCGACTGGACCTGTGGTCGTGAATGGGAATACCGGTACGGTAATTCCTCCTGTGACCACTCAGACCCGTACGGGGGAGGTTGGGATTGAGCAAGTGGAAGATGAGGAAATGGCTGAGTCCTCCAACATGGAACGGGACCATGTTGGTAAGGATACCAGGGCTGACGGCGTGAGCCGGCCTGCTATCCCTTCTACGGAAGAGATGTGGGGTGCCCTGAAAACGGTCATGACCCAGATGACCACTTTGACTCAGACCCTTACCCCGGCTGAGAATCCTACCGTGGGTCAATCCACGGGAAAGGAAACTACATGGGTTTTGAAAGGGGCCCAGCGAGTCGAGGATGAGGATGTGGTTGAAACAAACCCGCCTCGTGTGGTCCGTAGTGATAGACACCGAGGTACCGTACCAGGCCAAACGTCCATGGACTGTTCGGAGGATGAGGAACAGCATGTACCAGAGCAGGACGGACCGGGCAATCATGCTAAGGAACATCCAGAAGGAGCCTGAAGGAGCCTTGTTCGTGAAAAACTGAGGTTCATCAACAGGAAACCAGCTCTGCTCAAGGAACAGGACATCCGGATGCTACGGCCGTATTCCGTATAGACCCGGCCGGACACGGGAGCAAGCTACGAAGGGATGGCCGACCTAAAGACCGAATCACCCGGCGCACTCGATCCCAATCTCGACCCAAAAGTCATGAGGAAGCCAACGCACGAGACAGAATTCAGATGGCCCGAGCCAATTCAGAGACTGGACGTGACACTCCAGTTTTACCCGGAACGGTCGTCCGGATATCGAGCCAACACGGGAAGAAGCGAGTTTCCAAGACTTAATGGATTTTTCCATCGACCGAAACTTGAGGCAGCGTATTATGGGACTAAAGGAGATGATCGAACGTGGGAGTTTCCAGTTAGCACGAACCGAACCAGTCTTGCCCCATGAAGATCTCCTTTGCTCCATCCGTGCCCGAGAAACACCCAGCTAAAATTCACCAGAAGCTCAAGGGTCAACTTTGATGGAAACCCAAGGGACATCTTGGAACCAGCATGGACCTGAAGGGTCACTTTGACCAGACCTTTACTTCTGGTCTTCTACTATTTTCTATGCCTTAGATTCTGTGTTTCAATTAAGTCATGTTGACTAAGTTCCTATATATTGTAAACACTTCTAAGTTGAATGATAAGCTATTTTTTCAATTTGATTAATGAGAGAGTTTCTCTTTTGTTCTTTATGAACTTTTCTGTTGAATTGGTTAAGGGTCACTTCCATTCAGCAAACCTTCTTTGTGAAGGGTTACTTCCATCAGAGTAGGGTATACCAAAGGTCTTCCGCAACCCTTGACGCTCCCATCAATCCACATCACCTTGTTCTTTGGTGCTAGTAGCCCTTAGATCGAAGGCATATCCAAATCTACCAACATCAGAGTGATCATCCTTGGACATGATTCTATCATTTGGTATCAGAGCCACTCTGACGTTTGGTATCTCTATCTCTATTTCATCTTCTCATCTTCCACAAAAATTCTTTTCTTTCTATCTGTTTGCTAGTTGAGCCAGCCTCAATCCCAGATCAAAAAAAAAAAAAAAAAAAAAGAAGCAAAAATCGAATTAAAAAAAAAAGATCTAAAAGAGGAGGGCTTGGTCAATCAACTAGCCAAAAAAATCTTGCAATCTGTCCATCTTCATCTTCTCCCATTGTTTTTTGGAATCCCTTGCCAAGATCTGATTTGGTTTGCTTGGAACATTGGAAAAATCTTTGAGTAACAAAAATCAGAGAGCTAAACACTTGTGAGGGTGAGGAAACAAACACTTGAGAGTGAGGGATTTATGATTTGCTAATTCGTATGTTAAGTGACTTTTCAGGATAAGATGTTTGGTCTTCAGAAGAAATCTAGCCAGGAGAAAATTGCATAACAAGGAGTTTTCAAATCTCCATATAAAACTTTGTTTGGTAAGAAGCAACCGGTTTTTAGAAATAAGAAACAGTTTGCTTTTGATGGGTTTGATTGTGTGCAGGAAAGGCCACGCCTAAGGAGGTCACATGAAAGGTCTAATTGGGGAGGCAGAGAGGAATCACAACCGGCCAGAGAAGGGGCAGAACACATTCTCAGCCTTGGTGATCAAATGAGTACCCTTAAAGCTAAACAGCTTCAGGATAGGCTTATGAGACAAGAGCAATTTGAAAAATTGCAAAACCAGTTTCTAGAAAAACTCATGGCCTTGGATAATAGCCTGAAGGAGAGTGAAAACCCACGCCAACCAATCAGTACTAGAGCTGACCAACCTTTCTTCATCAGTGCAAAATCTAAAGGTATCTCTGAATTCTCTGTTTTGGAGAATATTGCTGATCCATCTTGTTTGTGTCAAGACAGGGTATCAATCTCAAGAGGATGCAGCCAGGACGCCAATGAGCTAGTGGACATTGACATGCCTATGGTGTTTGATGAAGAAGCTGATAGCATCACTGAAGAGAAGAAAGAATTTGCAGATGCTTTGCCAATCTTTAATGAGTATGAAGATGATCAGTTGGAGTGTAAGATGTCTTGTGAGGATAATAGTCTTATTCCTTCTTGTGAATTTGATCTTTTGCTTGAAAGTGAACAAGCCTGTGATGAACTAACCAGTTTAAAACCGGAGCAGCCGAGTAGTGTTGTTTCAATCTCACAGGTCCAAGAAGAAAACACAACAGAAAAAGCACAAAGGAGATTGCCATTGAATGAATTGGAGCAGCAACCTAGCCAGCCATGAACCAGGATCCGTCCTGAAGTCACTTCCTTGTGACTACCAAAAGCACTGTAAGGAATTTGATTTGGATAAGAGAAATCATAATTTGTTTGTGTTGGTCTCTGCTCTTGGAGAAAAACAATTTGGCTTAGAAAATGTGAAAGAATTTTGTGTTTCTGGATTTGTTTTTGATAAACTGATCCAACCTTTGAAGACACTTAAACATGAGAATTTCTTGATGCCAAAATTTGTTTTATTTGATAAATTTCGTGGCTTTGAATGTTCTTTAGGAGTTTCTTTGAGTGAGAAAACATTTGAGCTGTTTAGAGCTAAAACCGAGTTAGCACTTGTTGAAACTTTTCCTAAGTTTAAAACATCTGTTGAAAAACGTTTTGGGCTTGAAGGCATAAAGGATTTTGTCTATGTCATTTGCACATATGATTTGGTTTTGCTAGTGTTTGTGAAAGGACAGGGAAAACAGGATCAGGAATCTGACTCTAAATTAAAGATGATCCAAGTTTCTGTCAAGCAAAACGTTTTTGAACCAAGAAGGAAGGACTTGATCCATGTTCAAATTCAAAAGACAGTAGGCAAAGAGAACCAACGAATGACTTATCAGCCTGGAGATTGGAATTGGAAGTACTTGAGGAAAACCTTATTAGTTCAAGGAAGTTCCATTCTAAATCTTTACTTCAGCATTGCTCTTATGTCTATTTGTTTGGTGTTTGTGTCTCATTCTGATTTGTTTCCATTTGATGTAGGTGACACGGATTTGAGGACAAATCCTTTTCAAGAGGGGGAGAATGATAGACACCGAGGTACCGTACCAGGCCAAACGTCCATGGACTGTTCGGAGGATGAGGAACAGCACATACCAGAGCAGGATGGACTGGGCAATCATGCAAAGGAACATCCAGAAGGAGCCAGAAGGAGCCTTGTTCGTGAAGAAACTGAGGTTCATCAACAGGAAACCAGCTCAGCTTAAGGAACAGGACATCCAGACGCTACGGCCGTGTTCCGTATAGACCCAGCCGGACGCGGGAGCAAGCTACGAAGGGACGGCCGACCTAAAGACCGAATCACCCGGAACACTCAATCCCAATCTCGACCCAAAAGTCATGAGGAAGCCAACGCACGAGCCAGAATTCAGATGGCCCGAGCCAATTCAGAGACCGGACGTGACACTCCAGTTTTAGCCCGGAACGGTCGTCCTGATATCGAGCCAACACGGGAAGAAGCGAGTTTCCAACACTTAATGGATTTTTCCATCGACCGAAACTTGAGGCAGCGTATTATGGGACTAAAGGAGATGATCGAACGTGGGAGTTTCCAGTTAGCACGAACCGAACCAGTCATGCCCCATAAAGATCTCCTTTGCTCCATCCGTGCCCGAGAAACACCCAGCTAAAATTCACCAGAAGCTCAAGGGTCAACTTTGATGGAAGCCCAAGGGACATCTTGGAACCAGCATGGACCTGAAGGGTCACTTTGACCAGACCTTTACTTCTGGTCTTCTACTATTTTCTATGCCTTAGATTCTGTGTTTCAATTAAGTCATGTTGACTAAGTTCCTATATATTGTAAACACTTCTAAGTCGAATGATAAGCTATTTTTTCGATTTGATTAATGAGAGAGTTTCTCTTTTGTTCTTTATGAACTTTTCTGTTGAATTGGTTAAGGGTCACTTCCATTCAGTAAACCTCCTTTGTGAAGGGTTACCTCCATCGGAGTAGGGTATACCAAAGGTCTTCGGCAACCCTTGACGCTCCCATCAATCCACATCACCTTTTTTTTGGTGCTAGTAGCCCTTAGATCGAAGGCATATCCAAATCTACCAACATCAGAGTGATCATCCTTGGACAGGATTCTATCACGTAGGGTGGACTATCTGAGTCTGCTGGATCACATTTCCCGTTTGGGAACAAAACACTTCAAGGGGAGTATAGACCCCGTTGAAGCGGATGAGTGGAGGAGCCGTTTAGTACGGAACTTCAGCTCGACCCGATGTCCAGATGACTACAGGAAGGACATAGCAGTCCATTTCCTGGAAGGGGACACCCATAACTGGTGGCTTACTGTGGATAAGCGCACTGGGGGCAAGCTAACGTCTTTTGCGGAATTTGAGACGGAATTCAACCGCAAATACTGTCCAACCGAGGCATGGGATCGGATGGAAAGTAGGTTCCTAGAACTCACCCAAGGCCGGAGAACGGTACGGGAATATGAGGAGGAATTTAACCGTCTGCGTAAGTACGTAGGACGGGAGTTTGAGGAGGAATCCACCCAAGTCCAGAGGTTTTTCCGTGGACTTAAGGTCGACCTCCGGGTCCACTGTGCGGTACGGAAGTTCGCTTCCGTATCAGAACTAGTGGAGAGAGCCACTTTGCTTGAGGTCATCTTGGCTGAGAAAAGTCGGGTGAAGGCTCAGGCAAGGACTGGACAAGGAAATAAGCCTGGTACCCATAAAAGAATGTGGGACCAGGAGAAGGATGGCCCGGGGCCATCCGACTGCCCCAGTTGCGGCCGAAAGCACAACAGAAAGTGCTGGAGGGCAATGGGAGCGTGTGCCAAGTGCGGCAGGATGGACCATGATGTCTTGAACTGCCCTAGGCTGAGAGAAGGGATGACCAGTGAATCGGGTAAGACCTGCTATCACTGCGGTAAGGCCAGACATTTTGCAAGAGAATGTCCTAGGCAGCAAGGGGGTAGACAGGGAAACCCGAGAAGTAATCCTGGTGCGGCAGCTCCTTTGGCTCAGGCCGCGAGGCCAGCCAGGATGCCACGGGTTTACGAGCTTTCTAAGGATACTGGGGAAGCCAGTACCTTCAATGCAATCACTGGTACGTTATGACCCGAGCCTAGTCTTGAAGATTCTATGCATTGCATTAGAATAAGATAAGGGTGGTAGAATCCTTAGCATTCTGGGAATGTGTAGGGACCCTGAACATAGGTGGTGTTGAAGCACACACCTTATTTGATTCCGGGGCTACACATAGTTTTGTGAGTCCGGAATTGGTATTGAGGGGAAAGCTAATGATGGAGGCCACCGAGGAAGGCAGCATAGTGAATGCGGCCGGTGGTCAAGTCATGCTTCCTCAGGGGCTGATAAGAAAGGTCCCGGTCCTTGTTAAAGGAACCGAAATGCCTGTTGACCTGGTAGTCATCGAACTCAAGAATCACGAGGTGATCTTGGGGATGGACTGGCTAGGAAGAAACAAGGCGACTCTCGACTGTCACCGGGGGCGTGAACGGTTTGAGAGGGAGGAGGGAACGTTGGAATTCCAGGGGATCCAACCAACTTCGGGGAGCTTGTTGGTTTAGGCCATTCAAGCGGAAAGGATGTTGATGAAGGGGTGCGAGGCATACTTGGCCACCATCAACATCCCGGAATTGGGAAAGGAAGCCGAGATGGATACCATACCAGTGGTCAGGGAGTTTGGGGATGTGTTCCAGTCCCTGTCCGGCTTGCCACCAGAGAGGGCGGATCCATTCACCATCGAACTGGAACCAGGTACGACACCACTCTCTAAGGCTCCTTATAGAATGGCTCCGGCCGAAATGGCTGAGCTTAAGAAGCAGTTAGAAGAACTGCTGGAAAAGGGATTTATAAGGC
Source organism: Iljinskaea planisiliqua (assembly GCA_900108845.1). Classification (NCBI taxonomy): domain Eukaryota; kingdom Viridiplantae; phylum Streptophyta; class Magnoliopsida; order Brassicales; family Brassicaceae; genus Iljinskaea; species Iljinskaea planisiliqua. The sequence goes on along the minus strand of FNXX01000042.1, from coordinate 86,488 downwards.
CGAGTAGTTCTCCTTGGGGAGCACCGGTCTTGTTTGTCAAAAAGAAGGATGGGAGTTTCCGGTTATGCATAGATTACCGAGGCATAAACCGGGTTACTGTGAAAAAAAAGTACCCGTTCCCCCGGATAGACGAACTACTGGACCAACTCAAGGAGGCGGTCTGGTTCTCTAAGATAGATCTAGCATCCGGATACCATCAGATTCCGATCGCTCCTGAAGATGTCAGGAAGACCGCGTTTAGGACCAGCTACGGCCATTATGAGTTTGTTGTCATGCCATTTGGCCTTACCAATGCTCCTGCGGCCTTCATGAAAATGATGAATGAGGTGTTCCGGGATTGTCTCGACGAGTTTGTGATCATCTTCATTGATGACATACTTGTCTATTCAAAAACGGAAGGCGATCATCAGAAGCATCTAAGGATCGTGCTGGAAAGGTTGAGAGAGCATAAGCTCTACGCCAAGCTGAGTAAATGCAGCTTCTGGCAAAGGACCATCAGGTTCCTGGGACATATTGTCTCGGAACAAGGTGTGTCAGTAGATCCGGAAAAGGTTAAAGCCATTAAAGAATGGCCTAGACCGAAGAATGCCACGGAAGTAAGGAGCTTCCTGGGATTGGCCGGATACTACAGGAAGTTTGTGAAAGGTTTTGCAAGTATGGCTAAGGCCATGACTGTGCTAACCGGGAAGGGGGTGAAATTCGTGTGGTCGGAAGCTTGTGAGAAGAGTTTCTCGAAACTCAAGGACATGCTGACCAAAGCACCGGTCCTGGCCTTGCCTGAGGCCGAGGAACCTTATACGGTGTACACGGACGCTTCCATCACAGGCTTGGGGTGTGTCTTGATGCAGAAGGACCGAGTAATCGCTTATGCATCGAGACAGCTCCGAAAACATGAGGGAAACTACCCCACACATGACTTGGAGATGGCGGCTGTGGTGTTTGCTTTAAAGATTTGGCGATCCTATCTTTATGGGGCGAAGGTACAAATCTTTACCGACCATAAAAGTTTGAAATATATGTTCACGCAGCCCGAACTCAATTTAAGGCAGCGGAGATGGATGGAATTGGTGGCCGATTATGATCTCGACATAGCTTACCATCCGGGGAAAGCCAACTCTGTGGCCGATGCGTTAAGCAGGAGGAGGACGGAGGTGGAAGTCAGGAAAGATGCGGAAGTGCTGGTCAATATAATCGGGACTCTTAATCTGAATGCCCTGTCCACGGATGTCGGACCTCTAGGCCTAGGAGCGGCTGACCAGGCTGATTTGCTCACTAGAATTAAGATTGCTCAAGGAAAGGATGAGAATCTTAAGAAAGTGATAAGCAATGATAAGGCTGAGTACCAAACTTCTAACATTGGGACTATCGTGGTCCATGGAAGAGTTTGTGTACCCGATGATAAGCTGTTAAAAGAGGAGATCTTAAAAGAAGCACATCAATCCAAATTCTCCATACATCCCGGGCTCAATAAGATGTACCGTGACCTAAAAAGGTACTACCATTGGGTCGGCATGAAACGGGATGTGGCCGAGTGGGTCTCGCGTTGTCCAATATGTCAACTGGTCAAGGCAGAACATCAGGTGCCGAGTGGGTTGCTACAAACCCTACCCATCCCGGAATGGAAGTGGGACCATATCACAATGGATTTTGTGACTGGGTTTCCCACAACCAAGGCCAAAAAGGATGCGGTCTGGGTGGTTGTAGATCGACTCACTAAAACCGCCCATTTCATAGCCATCAGGAAAACTGATGGAGTGGAGAAGTTAGCCTGGAAGTACATCAATAAAATCGTGAGACTTCATGGTGTACCGGCCAGTATCGTCTCGGATAGGGACGGCCGATTCACTTCACACTTCTGGCAGGCAGTCCAGAAGGCTTTGGGGACAAATGTGAAGATGAGTACGGCCTATCACCCACAGACTGACGGTCAGTCAGAAAGAACCATACACACCTTGGAGGACATGCTGAGAGCGTGTATCCTGGAGTGGGGAGACTCTTGGGAAAGGTACCTACCCTTGGCTGAATTTGCTTATAACAATAGCTATCAGTCAAGTATAGACATGTCCCCATATGAGGCATTGTGTGGGAAGCCGTGCCAAACTCCATTATGCTGGACCCATGTTGGGGAACGAAGCATAATCGGCCCGGCCATTGTGGATGAAAGCACCGAGAAGATTAAGTTCCTCAAAACGAAAATGAAAGAGGCACAAGACCGGCAGAAAAGCTACACGGACAAGAGGAGAAAAGATCTGGAGTTCCATGAAGGGGACTGGGTCTATCTCCAAATGATTACCTTCAAGGGCCGGGCCAGAGTATCGAAACAGGCAAGTTAGACCCGAGATACTTAGGACCATTTAAGGTCTTGAAGAAGATCGGAATGGTGGCCTACAAGTTAGACCTACCGATGGAAATGGAAGCATTTCATGATGTGTTCCATTTTTCTCAACTCCGCAAATGCTTGTCTGATCGAGATGTGCTCGAACCTGAGTTGCCACCGGATCTAAAGCAAAATCTGACCTTGGAAATATGGCCAGTAAGGATTGAGGACCGGATGGAAAAGGCAACCAGGAAGAAAACCGTTCCTATTGTAAGGCGACTTGTTCGACATCAGTTCCTGCAGAGAAAAAACCGTAAACAGAAACAAAATAGAGTATAACCGATTACGATCGGAAGTGAGATAGAGAAAGGCTACGGCCGGGAAAGATGTCCGGGGAAGGGAAAGTTCCGGCCATCGAGAAAGGCAAAGGCCTTGCCGATCCTGATCAAGCCAGAAAGGTACGTTTGACTAAACCCGTGTCTAACCGTCGATCCTGGATCGCCGGTGGCAACCGTTGCGATTCCGGAACCGGACTGACGGGGCTCGATCTTGCTACCTTGACTTGTCTCCCTCTCTACCTTTCTTATACGGCTGATCCGTGAGATTTGGCTTCGGCCGAACTCATGTGAAAGCAGTTACGTTGTGTCGCGACTGCTCTGGCATTACTTAGAGTGCGAAAGGCGGTTACCAAGGTCGGGTCACTTAGTGTGCCTGGATCAAGGCTACTGGCCGATCCGGGTTGAATCCGTAAAAGAACCTTTGGCCGTAGGGTCACGTCGGGATGCCTAGGAATGGTTGCGAACAATAACTGCCAGTTGCCTATGGGAATCGTCTGGTTCGTAAGGAACCTGGACGGGACGGACGGTTGGTGCCAAGGGTCGGACAGACACGACCTGTGGGCCTTCGCGACCGTCCGGCCAATGACACCGTTTGGAGCGAGGGACCTTACAGTCGGTTGCGAGTTGGATAGGGTGAACCGGTGCGAGTGTGTAAACGTACCAGGGACACGTCACATGTGTCTTTGGCCGGTAAAACCACTTGGCCGATGGACCTGGTCCGCTTGTGGACCATCGCGACCGTTCGGCGTGATTGCACCTGTTCGGTTCAAAGGCCATCACGGCCGAGTCCCGACTTCGACCCACAGAACCGGTGTGAGGGTCGGCATGCCTCAGATGTATAGAAACATATCCTTGGATGACCGTACCTCTACGGTCAGTACAACTGGTCCGGTCGCGAGAACTCGTAGCAGTGCCGCGGTCGGCCGAAAGGCCGATACGTGCCAAGGAGTGCCACGGTCTCTGGCCGTTGGTTCCTCCGGACAAATGGTTCGGCCATTTGTCCCTAAGGCTACCTAGTTGCTACTTGGTCATGTGGGGCGGTTGGTTGAATGACTAAGTACAATTGGGGAAAGCCTTAGGATAAGTTAGGATAGGCTTCGGCTATACTAACGGGGCATAAGGGTTCTGGGAAGCATATGCATAGTTCGGTTGCGGATTAATCCGGTTTCTAACATGCTTATATCTTTTGAGGACTTGAGGTTGGTCCGAGTACGGACCAAGCCTAGGTGCACAGTCCAGCGGCCCCTGATGATGTGTGGTGTGTGTTAGGAGCTCTGAATAGGATAGGATCGCTCTATGTAAAGCCTTCGGGCAAACTTTAACATGCTGTATCGAATCCTAGAACTTAAAATAAATGAAACTAGACTAGATTCAGTTCAGGTCAAAGTCGCCTTTGGTCCACGAGATTTGGTGAGATTGACTTTTGAACTTCCGGCCAAGTTGACCTTTGAACTTCTAGTGACATTCAGCTTGGTGTTTCTCGGGCACGGATGGAGCAAAGGAGACCTTCCTGGGGCAAGTCTGGTTCGGCTCGTGCAATCTGAAAACTCCCACGTTCGATCAACTCCTTAAGTCCCATTATGTGCTGCCTCAAACTTCGGACGATGGAAAAATCCATATAGTCTGGAAAACTTCCTTCCTTCTCTGCTGGGTCAATATCCGGACGTCCGGTTCGGCCTAGAACTTGAGTGTCACGTCCGTTCTCTAAACTTATCCTTTCATCAACAGGTAAAGGAATTAGATCAAGAGGAGACAGTGGGTTAAATCCGTAAACAACTTCAAATGGTGAATGTTTGGTAGCCGAATGCACAGACTGATTATATGCAAACTCTACGTGCGGCAAATGCTCCTCCCATGATCTAAGATTATTTTTAACTAACGTCCTAAGCAAGGCAGATAGGGTTCTGTTGATGACCTCTGTTTGGCCATCGGTCTGAGGGTGACAGGTTGTTGAAAACAACAGTTTAGTTCCTAGTTTGGTCCACAAAGTTTTCCAAAAGTAGCTTAAGAACTTAGCATCACGGTCTGAAACTATGGTCCTAGGCATTCCATGAAGTCTAACAATTTCTCTAAAGAACAGATCGGCAACATGAGAAGCAACATTCGTTTTTAAGCAGGGAATGAAGTGTGCCATTTTAGAGAAACGATCTACCACAACAAAGATGGAGTCTTTACCTAATCTAGACTTAGGCAATCCCAAGACAAAGTCCATAGAAAGATCAGTCCAGGGATGATAGGGAATTGGTAAAGGAGAATACAGACCTTGATTTGTGCTTTTGGACTTAGCTTCCTTGAAGGTCACGCATCGGCTGCAGATCCTTTCCACGTCCTTCTTTAGCCCTGGCCAGTAGAAGTGATTTTGTAGCACTTTTAGGGTCTTGGCTGGACCGAAATGTCCCATTAAACCACCTCCATGGGCTTCCCTGGTAAACACTTCTCGCAAAGAACAGTGAGGTACACACAAACGATTGTCAAAGAAAAGGTAACCTTCAGACAGATAATACTTGCCATGGGCGTGTCTAGAACAAGCAAGATAGGGTTCCCTAAAGTCAGTGTCGTTCTCGTACAGTTCTTTAATAAATTCAAATCCTAACAACTTGGTTCCAAGAGAGGAAAGAAGGGCATACCTCCGAGAGAGAGTGTCGGCTACTATGTTCTCTTTACCTTGTTTGTATTTGATGACGTACGGGAAGGTTTCAATGAATTCCACCCACCGTGCGTGTCTCTTGTTGAGCTTCTGCTGGCCCTTAAGATGCCTTAGGGACTGATGGTCAGTGTGTATGACGAATTCCTTTGGCCACAGGTAGTGTTGCCAGTTTTGAAGGGCTCGGACCAGGGCATACAATTCCTTGTCATAGGTCGGGTAGTTCAAGGTTGCTCCACCCAACTTCTCACTGAAGTACGCCAATGGTTTTCCTTCTTGCGTCAAAACAGCACCTATACCAACACCAGATGCATCACATTCTATTTCAAAGGTTTTGAAGAAATCGGGAAGAACTAGTAAAGGAGCTTGAGTCAACTTCCCTTTTAAGGTCTAGAAGGCATCTTCTTGAGCTTGTTCCCACTTGAACCCCACGTTCTTTTTAATGACCTCCGTAAGAGGGGCCGCGATGGTGCTGAATTTTGGGACAAACCTCCTGTAGAAGCCGGCTAACCCGTGGAAGCTTCGGACTTCACTCACGGTCTTTGGACTGGGCCAGTCTTTGATGGCCTTGACCTTCTCTTCATCGACACGGATGCCATCAGCTCCTACAACAAAACCCAAGAAAACTAGGTGATCTGCTCCATAGATACACTTCTTTTCATTGGCAAACAATTGTTCCTTCCTAAGCACTTCCAAGACCAGTCCTAGATGTCTAATATGCTCACTCATGCTCGTACTGTAGACCAAAATGTCATCAAAGTACACGACGACAAACTCTCCTATATATGATCTAAGTACATGATTCATTAATCGCATAAAGGTGCTAGGGGCGTTCGTCAGGCCGAACGGCATAACAAGCCACTCATAAAGGCCGTGCTTAGTTTTAAAAGCTGTTTTCCATTCATCCCCTTCCTTCATCCTAATTTGATGGTACCCACTTCTAAGATATATTTTAGATAAGACCTTTGAACCATGCAATTCGTCTAACATGTCATCTAAACGAGGAATGGGATGGCGATACTTAACCGTAATGTTGTTTATGGCTCTGCAGTCCACGCACATTCTCCAGGTTCCATCCTTCTTGGGTATGAGCAAGACCGGGACCGCACAGGGGCTTAGACTCTCCCTGATGTAGCCTTTGTCCATTAAGTCATCAACTTGCCTTTGCAACTCCTTGGTTTCAGTCGGGTTGGTGCGATAAGCCGGACGGTTTGGTAGGGAGGCTCCTGGTACCAAATCGATTTGGTGTTCTATTCCACGAATGGGTGGTAACCCACTGGGAGTTTCTTCTGGAAACACGTCCTGAAACCTGTGCAACATGGGCTTAAGTTCACTCGGTAGCTCCGGTGGAACGTTAGAAGCGGTCAGAGTTTCTTTGTATACAAGCAAAACAAAAGATGGACGAGAAAACAGAGTTTTCTTTACCTGGCTTGGCTTGATATAAAAGTTAGACTTTCTGACCTGTTCTGGTTCTTTCTCTAGCTCCCCGCTCTTCCGAAGCTGTACTTGATCCTGATGTACCTCGGTTGGAGATAGAGGCATTAGAGTAATTTCCTTTCCTTGGTGCTCAAACATGTGCCGGTTAGTGTATCCGTCATGGATGGCCTTCCGGTCGAATTGCCACGGCCGGCCTAAGAGACTATGGCTGGCGTCCATAGGCAAAACATTGCACACGACCTCGTCATGGTATCGGCCGATGGTAATGGGAACAGTAACCTGTTCTTTGACGTGCTGGACCCCTTCTTCATTCAGCCATTCTAGCTTAAATGGTCTCGGGTGTGGTCTGGTTTCCAGCCCCAGTTTCCTGACAAGGACATCACTGGCCACGTTAGTGCAACTCCCACCATCAATAATTAAAGAACAAACCTTGTCATTGATTAAGCAACGGGAGTGAAAAAGATTCTCCCTCTGTTCCGTGTCACTGGTCCTGGGTTGAACACTTAGTGTTCTCATGGTCACAAGGAGATTGCCTTGGGCCGGATAGTCAAAGGGTTTTTCCTCGTCAAAGACTGGTCCGGTGTCTTCTTCCTCCTCATCCTCGGACTCCAGTTCCCCATTGTCAAGCAAGATCATGACCTTCTGGTTCGGGCACTTGTTGGCATAGTGTCCTAATCCGTGACACTTGAAACACCTGATATCTCTGGCTCTACTCGTGGATTCCACGGTTTTGCCCTTATCAAAACGTGTAGATTGGTTAGTTTTAAACTCGGTATTTGTTGGAAGAGGGGACTTACCTTTATCTTGGTAGTTTGGCTTAGGTGCATAGGCCGGTTTTGGTGAGTACACCGGTTTCGGGGCGTATGCAGGCTTAGAGAATCCTCTCCTTTTAACCTGTTGTTCAATCAGGATCGCTTTGTGGAGCATGTCCTCCACGCTTTCAAACTCCTGGAGCTCCAACCGGTCTTGTATTTCTCGGTTTAATCCTGCCAAAAAGCGAGCCAAAGTTGCATCTAAATCTTCCTCAACATCAGCTTTGCGCATGAGGGTTTCCATCTCCTGGAAGTAGTCCTCAACGTTCTTTGTTCCCTGTGTCAGACGTCTCAACCTCTGATGAAGATCCCTGTTATAATGACTAGGAACAAATCTTTTTCTCATCAGTTCTGTTAGTTCTTGCCAAGTAGTTATTGGACTTTCTCCTATCCGTCTTCTAAGAGAAACTACTTGATCATACCAATTAATGGCATAGCCACTAAATTCAGCAGCAGCTAATCTTACTTTCCTAAGTTCCGAAAAGTTTTGACAATTAAAGACAAGCTCAGTTTTCCTTTCCCATTCTAGATAGGCGTCCGGATCATTCTTACCATCAAAGGTATGAATTTTCAGCTTAAGTCCACCAAGCCCATCGTCCGTCCTTCTGGCAAATGGGTTTTCTTCTTCCCGGTTCCTGTTGCCTCGCCTGGGCCTGAGGGAACGGTTGTCTTCAAAGCGATCTTCCATGTCCTGGCCGTCAAACGATCGGCTGTTTCTCCTGCCACAAGCTCTTCTCTGGCCTGGCCTCGCCTGGCCTTGCTGGTCTTCCTGGATTTTGTCCAGGCGGACGTTCACTTCTTCAAGACCTAGGTTCACAGCTCTCATCAAATGGTCAGTTAAAGCTTTTATTTGCAAATTAGATAGACCACTTCTAGAATTGAAGTTCCTTTCATCCTCACTGTCAGACATGGCTTCCTGTTAAGACACTTAACAAATAGAGTTAACGTCACAAAACCCTCACTCTCAGGTGTTTATCCTCACCACTCAAGTGTTTGATCTCACAGGTTTGGTTTAGGTAACACTCAGAGTTTTTCCCAAAGTTCTAAAAGAACAATTCAAGCCGGATCTAGCAAGTAATTCCCAAGCAACAAAAAAAGGAGAAAGGTTGGACATAAATTTCTGAAAGAAAGAATCCGCTTTAACCACCTCAAGGCTGGGTTTTCTCTTCAGCCAGCAGGCTTTCTCTTCCACCACCCTCACAAACTGGTTTTCTCCTCAGTTTGTACGTAATTTTTTTTTCTTTTTTTCTTTTTTTTTTTTTTTTTTTAAAAAAAAACGACTTATAGGGGATTAGACAGAAAATATGGAGGGTAAGAAGGTGGCCCGGATTGAAATAAGATAGATCAGAATTTGCGAAGAAAGAGTTTAAAGAAGATGAACAGTTCTTTTACCAACAAAGAGTGGCTCTGATACCACGTAATGGATCCCTCGGTAGGATTGTACTCTTTGTGGGTAAGTTAGGGATATGAATGATTCCGCAGCTACTAGCATACACGGATCAAGCTGGTGGATCGATGGAGACCGTCAAGAGTTACGGAAGACTCTTGGTATTCTCCACTCCAAAGATTCAAGGAAGTAACCCTTAACAATGAATCCAAGGAGGTTTGTTGATTTGGAAGTAACCCTTGCCAAAACCAACGAAGTGTTCAAGAAGAACAGTGAGATTTCCTCTCAAGAAAAGGATGATAAAAATTTCGATTACCTTTTTCAGAATAATGTGTTTACAAACTTAAAGTGTTTCGTAGCTAGAAGATAGAATATTACGAAGAGTTTTTGATGATTCCTAGAACTTAAAATAAATGAAACTAGACTAGATTCAGTTCAGGTCAAAGTCGCCTTTGGTCCACGCGATTTGGTGAGATTGACTTTTGAACTTCCGGCCAAGTTGACCTTTGAACTTCTAGTGACATTCAGCTTGGTGTTTCTCGGGCACGGATGGAGCAAAGGAGACCTTCTTGGGGCAAGCCTGGTTCGGCTCGTGCAATCTGAAAACTCCCACGTTCGATCAACTCCTTAAGTCCCATTATGTGCTGCCTCAAACTTCGGACGATGGAAAAATCCATATAGTCTGGAAAACTTCCTTCCTTCTCTGCTGGGTCAGTATCCGGACGTCCGGTTCGGCCTAGAACTTGAGTGTCACGTCCGTTCTCTGAATTGGCTCTGGCCATTGGAATTCTGACTCGTTTGTTGTCTTCTTCTTGACTTTTGGGACGAGATTGGGATCGAGTTCGTCGAGTGATTCGGTCTTTGGGTCGGACGTCCCTTCGCAGCTTGCTCCCGTGTCCGGCCGGGTCTATACGGAACACGGCCGTAGCGTCCAGATGTCCTGCTCCTTATCCTGAGCTGATTTCCTGTGGTTGAACCTCGGTTTCCTCACGAACAAGTTGTTCCTCAGCATGTTTGCCCGGTGTGTCCAGTTCTGGCTCATCATCCTCCGATCGGTCCATGGACGTCTGGCCTGGTCCGGTACCTCGGTATCTATCACTTATGCCCCGTTAGTATAGCCGAAGCCTATCCTAACTCATCCTAAGACTTTCCCTAATTGTACTTAGTCATTCAACCAACCGCCCCACATGACCAAGTAACAACTAGGTAGCCTTAGGGACAAATGGCCAAACCATCTGTCCAGAGGAACCAACGGCCAGTGACCGTGGCACTCCTTGGCACGTATCGGCCTTTCGGCCGACCGCGGCACTGCTCCGAGTTCTCGCGACCGGACCACTTGTACTGACCGTAGAGGTACGGTCACCCAAGGATATGTTCCCACACATCCGAGGCGTGCCGACACTCACACCGGTTCTGTGGGTCGAGGTCGGGACTCGGCCGTGATGGCCTATGAACCGAACAGGTGCAATCACGCCGTACGGTCGCGATGGTTCACAAGCGGACCAGGTCCGTCAGCCAAGTGGTTTTACCGGCCAAAGATACGCGTGACATGTCCCTGGTACGTTTACACACTCGTACCGGTTCACCCTATCCAACTCGCAACCAACCGTCAGGCCCCTCGCTTCAAACGGTGTCATCGGCCGAACAGTCGCGAAGGTCCACAGGTCGCGTTTAACCGACCCTTGGCACCAACCGTCCGTCCCGTCCAGGTTCCTTACGAACCAGACGATTCCCATAGGCAACCGGCAGTTATTGTTTGCAACCCTTCCTAGGCATCCCGACGTGACCATACGGCCAAAGGTTCCTTTACGGATACAACCCAGATCGACCCGTAGCCTGATCCAGGCGCACTAAGCGACCCGACCTTGGTAACCGCTTCTCGCACTCTAAGTAATGCCCAGAGCAATCGCGACACAACGTAACTGCTTTCTCGTGAGTTCGGCCAAAGCCAGATCTCACGGATCAGCCGTATATAAAGGTAGAGAGGGAGACAAGTCAAGGTAGCAAGACCGAGCCCCGTCAGTCCGGTTCCGGGATCGCAACGGTTGCCACCGGCGATCCAGGATCGACGGTTAGACACGGGTTTAGTCATACGTACCTTTCGGACTTGATCAGGATCGGCAAGGCCTTTGCCTTTATCGACGGCCGGAACTTCCCCTTCCCCGGACATCTCTTCCCGGTCGTAGCCTTTTTCTTTCTCACTTCCGATCGTAATCGGTTATTCTCTCTTTTCTTTCTATTTTACGGTTTTTCCTCTGCAGGAACTGATGTCGAACAAGTCGCAGGGGCCCTGGTATTTATAGGCGAGGCCCTCCCCTGTTAGACAGGCACAAAACGACCAGACGCCTCTATTCAGAGAGGGTCGCCCTGGTTCGTGGTGTCCCTGCGAACAGGCACCTCTTCCCCCATGCCCCTTCACCTGTCGAACTCAACTGCCACGAGCACTAGCTGACCCAGCTAGCTTACTGGGTCAACAGCTGGCCCCAGCTGCAGGTCACTCCCTCCAGCTGGCCGAGCTGGCCCCGAGCTGAACTAGCTGACTTAGCTGGAGTGTCACTGCCTCTACTTGCCCGTGAGCTACCCCAGCTATCTCCAGCTGACGTTCTTGCCGGGAAGGCCGTTTTCCTCCCGTACTTAGCTCGGATTAGGACCATCGTCCTGTCCGGCCTTCACCCTCACGGACCATGACCTTAACGACCAAGGTCTTTCGACCCGGCCTCCCTTCCTGGCCCCATGGTCCGCGTTCGGGCCTTAGTGTGGTTTCGGGACGTTACAGGTCTCCCCCACCAATGAGGGATTCGTCCCCGAATCCGACTGGTATTCCCGCATGGCCAACCCAAACCATTCCGGGTACACAGACTTCATCTTAACCTCGGTTTCCCAAGTTGTTTCTTCTTTCCCATTCCAAGTCCACACCACCCTCACAATAGGAACAGTTTTCTTCCTGGTTGCCTTTTCCATCCGGTCCTCAATCCTCACCGGCCATGTTTCCAAGGTCAGATTTGGCTTTAGATCCGGTGGCAACTCAGGTTCGAGCACATCTCGGTCAGACAAGCATTTGCGGAGTTGAGACACATGGAACACAACATGAAATGCTTCCATTTCCACCGGTAGGTCTAACTTGTAGGCCACCGTTCCAACCTTCTTCAAGACCTTAAATGGTCCTAAGTATCTCGGGTCCAATTTGCCCCGTTTCGATACTCTGGCCCGGCCTTTGAAGGTAATCATTTTGAGATAGACCCAGTCCCCTTCCTGGAACTCCAGGTCTTTTCTCCTCCGGTCTGCGTAGCTTTTCTGCCGGTCTTGTGCCTCTTTCATTTTTCTTTTGAGGAACTTAATCTTCTCGGTGGTTTCATTCACAATGGCCGGACCGATTATGCTTCGTTCCCCAACTTGGTGTAACACCCGTCTCATCCTCACTCGAGAACGGCGTGCCACCAAACTTAACTTATGTCTCAAATACTCCATTTAATAAAATCTCAACTTTACTTTCAGAAATCATTTAATAAATCTCATAAATCCAATAAATCGAATAAAATCTTAAAATAATGTTTAAAATAAAATACTGAAACCGAAAATCCCAAAAGTAGCACCCGATCGTCATAGCGTAAATCTACTCGTCGGTCTCACCTGAAAAGGGAAGAAAGAGGGGTGAGTAACAGGGGAGTTACTCAGTGAGGTATGGGATGCTAATCACAGAAAACGCAATCTGGTCATAGCACTCCAAACACGGAAAACAGACTAAACATGCACAAACACGGTACCTAAAGTACCCAAAGAACAGTCGATGTCCTACTACCGGATCCAGTGACCGGCGGCACCCTCCTCCCAGAAGGACAACTTATGGGATAGTGCCAATCACACCGCCCGTAGACGATTATCGACCTCTGAAGGTACTGGACAACAGGTCGACTAAGCTGCCCAGCACCATCTCCTCATACAACACGCGACGCAAGTACAGAAGTCCGTCTCTGTACCCCCACAATCCCTAACGACCCACATAGTCGACTAATCCTAACTCTAGCAAGTTTAAAAGACTCAGTTAACAATTTAATGCACAATCAATTGGTTGAATCATCTATATTCCTAGGTCCAATTTACAAGCAAAACTACCTAGACTCGATCAAGAAAAACGGAACACATTTAGTACTAAATTCCATTTAAGGCGTTCTAGACGAAAGAACAGAATTCTGGGGAAAGCCCTCACCTTAGCCTTAACCACGAAGAACAATATGAATCCCTATGCTCTAAAGCTACAGATCGATTCTCCTTCACCAGAAAGCTATATCTACGACTCCAGAAGCTCCCTGAAAAGATTCAGGTCAAACGGACCACGTTTGCCTAACCAAAACACACATCTCAACAGACTGGTCTCGGATCAGCACTACACAGACACGATTTGGAAAAAAGGATACAACTTTCTACTCATACCTCAGATCGGAACGAACTTGGCCTCTCTAGAAAAAAGATATTCGGGGCTTTCTAACAATAGTTTGATCGTTCCGTGGATCCTAACGGTTCGCTAGGAAATCGCCTCGCAAGGTGGCGGCGGAATGATGACGCGAATCCGTAACTGCGCCGAATATGCTCAAAGAAACAACCATAACTTTCAGTATACAGATCCGAATGATGAAACGCTTGCGGCAGTAGATCAATAAATGAGTCAAGAGTATACCTACCAAGTTTCAGGTCGATTGGATTAGATTTGCTAGTTCGATTCTCCCTTCTCCCAGAACTAGTCGAATCTGCCCTATAGGACTTTCTAGATGGCTCCGGTGGCTTTTCCTTCAACGTTGACGGCTAGATTTCGCCAGGGTTTCGGTGTAATTAGGTTTTGCAGGGAAAATAAAAGAGGAAGGAGGCTATTTATAGGAAAAGGAACTTACGGTTTTATTTAGGAAAGTTGGGCCTTAATGGGTCTCAGGGTTAGGGTCGTTACACTTGGGTCCAGCATAAGGGGGTTCGGCACGGCCTCCCATACAATGCCTCATATGGGGACATGTCTATACTTGACTGATAGCTATTGTTATGGGCAAATTCAGCCAGAGGTAGGTACCTTTCACAGGAGTCTCCCCACTCCAGGATACAGGCTCTCAACATGTCCTCCAAGGTTTGTATGGTTCTTTCTGACTGACCGTCAGTCTGTGGGTGATAGGCCGTACTCATTTTCACCTTTTTTCCCAAAGCCCTCTGGACTGCCTGCCAGAAGTGTGAAGTGAATCGGCCATCCCTATCCGAGACGATACTGGCCGGTACACCATGAAGTCTCACGGTTTCATTGATGTATTTTCCTGCCAACTTCTCCACTCCATCAGTTTTCCTGATGGCTAGGAAATGGGCGGATTTAGTGAGTCGATCTACAACCACCCAGACTGCATCCTTTTTGGTCTTGGTCGTGGGCAACCCAGTCACAAAATCCATCGTGATATGGTCCCACTTCCATTCCGGGATGGGTAGGCTTTGTAGCAACCCACTCGGCACCTGATGTTCTGCCTTGACCAGTTGACATATTGGACAACGCGAGACCCACTCGGCCACATCCCGTTTCATGCCGACCCAATGGTAGTACCGTTTCAGGTCACGGTACATTTTATTGAGCCCGGGATGTTTGGAGAATTTGGATTGATGTGCCTCTTTTAAGATCTCCTCTTTCAACGGCTTATCATCGGGTACACAAACTCTTCCATGGACCACGATAGTCCCATTGTTAGAAGTTTGGTACTCGGACTTGTCATTGCTTAACACTTTCTTAAGATTCTCATCCTTTCCTTGAGCAATATTAATTCTAGTGAGCAAATCGGCCTGGTCAGCCGCTCCTAGGCCTAGAGGTTCAACGTCTGTGGACAAGGCATTCAGATTAAGAGTCCCGAACATATTGACCAGCACTTCCGCATCTTTCCTGACTTCCACCTCCGTCCTCCTCCTGCTTAACGCATCGGCCACAGAGTTGGATTTCCCCGGATGGTAAGCTATGTCAAGATCATAATCGGCCACCAACTCCATCCATCTCTGCTGCCTTAAATTGAGTTCGGGCTGCGTGAACATATATTTCAAACTCTTATGGTCGGTAAAGATTTGTACCTTAGCCCCATAAAGGTAGGATCGCCAAATCTTTAAGGCAAACACCACAGCCGCCATCTCCAAGTCACTTGTGGGGTAGTTTCCCTCATGTTTTCGGAGCTGTCTTGATGCATAAGCGATTACTTGGTCCTTCTGCATCAGAACACACCCCAAGCCTGTGATAGAGGCGTCCGTGTACACCGTATAAGGTTCCTCGGCCTCAGGCAAGGCCAGGATCAGTGCTTTGGTCAGCATGTCTTTGAGTTTCGAGAAACTCTTCTCACAAGCTTCCGACCACACGAATTTCACACCCTTCCCGGTTAGCACAGTCAAGGCCTTAGCCATACTTGCAAAACCTTTCACAAACTTCCTGTAGTACCCGGCCAATCCCAGGAAGCTCTTTACTTCCGTGGCATTCTTCGGTCTAGGCCATTCTTTAATGGCCTTAACCTTTTCCGGATCTACCTACACACCTTGTTCCGAGACAATATGTCCCAGGGTCCTTTGCCAGAAGTTGCATTTACTCAGCTTGGCATAGAGCTTATGCTCTCTCAATCTTTCCAGCACGATCCTTTGATGTTTCTGATGATCGGCTTCCGTTTTTGAATAGACAAGTATGTCATCAATGAAGATGATCACAAACTCGTCGAGACAATCCCGGAACACCTCATTTCATCATTTTCATGAAGGCCGCAGGAGCATTCGTAAGGCCAAAAGGCATGACGATAAACTCATAATGGCCATACCTGGTCCTAAACACGGTCTTCCTGACATCTTCAGGAGCGATCGGAATCTGATGGTATCCGGATGCTAGATCTATCTTAGAGAACCAGGCCGCCTCCTTGAGTTGGTCCAATAGTTCGTCTATCCGGGGCACCGGGTACTTGTTTTTCACAGTAACCCGGTTTATGCCTCGGTAATCTATGCATAACCGGAAACTCCCATCCTTCTTTTTGATAAACAAGACCGGTGCTCCCCAAGGAGAACTACTCGGCCTTATAAATCCCTTTTCTAGCAGTTCCTCTAACTGCTTCTTAAGCTCAGCCATTTCGGCCGGAGCCATTCTATAAGAAGCCTTAGAGAGTGGTGCCGTACCTGGTTCCAGTTCGATGGTGAATTGATCCGCCCTCTCTGGTGGCAAGCCGGAAAGGGTCTGGAACACATCCCCAAACTCCCTGACCACCGGTATGGTACCCATCTCGGCTTCCTTTCCCAATTCCGGGATGTTGATGGTGGCCAAGTATGCCTCGCACACCTTCATCAACATCCTTTCCGCTTGAATGGCCGAAACCAACAAGCTCCCCAAGGTTGGTCGGATCCCTTGGAATTCCAACGTTCCCTCCTCCCTCTCAAACCGTACATGCCTCCGGTGACAGTCGAGAGTCGCCTTGTTTCTTCCTAGCCAGTCCATCCCCAAGATCACCTCGTGATTCTTGAGTTCGATGACTACCAGGTCAACAGGCATTTCGGTTCCTTTAACAAGGACCGGGACCTTTCTTATCAGCCCCTGAGGAAGCATGACTTGACCACCGGCCGCATTCACTATGCTGCCTTCCACGGTGGCCTCCATCCTTAGCTTTCCCCTCACTACCAATTCCGGACTCACAAAACTATGTGTAGCCCCGGAATCAAATAAGGTGTGTGCTTCTACACCACCTATGTTCAGGGTCCCTACACATTCCCAGAATGCTAAGGATTCTACCCCCTATCTTATTCTAATGCAATGCATAGAATCTTCAAGACTAGGCTCGGGTCAAAACGTACCAGTGATTGCATTGAAGGTACTGGCTTCCCCAGTATCCTTAGAAAGCTCGTAAACCCGTGGCGTCCCTGCTGGCCTCACGGCCTGAGCCACAGGAACTGCCCCACCAGGATTACTTCTGGGGTTTCCCTGTCTACCCCCTTGCTGCCTAGGACATTCCCTTGCAAAATGTCCGGCCTTACCGCAGTGATAGCAGGTCATTCCCGATTCACTGGTCATCCCTTCTCTCAGCCTAGGGCAGTTGAAGACATCATGGTCCATCCTGCCGCACTTGGCACACGCTCCCATTGCCTTCCAGCACTTTCCATAGTGCTTTCGGCCGCAACTGGGGCAATCGGATGGCCCCGGGCCATCCTTCTCCTGGTCCCACTTTCATTTATGGGTACCAGGCTTATTCCCTTGGCCAGTCTTTGCCTGAGCCTTCACCCGACTTTCCTCAGCCAAGATGACCTCAAGCAAAGCGGCTCTCTCCACTAGTTACGGAAGCGAACTTCCGTACCGCACAGTGGACCCGGAGGTCGACCTTAAGTCCACGGAAAAATCTCTTGACCTGGGTGGATTCCTCCTCAAACTCCCGTCCTAAGTACTTAGCAGACGGTTAAATTCCTCCTCATATTCCCGTACCGTTCTCCGGCCTTGGGTGAGTTCTAGGAACCTACTTTCCATCCGATCCCATGCCTCGGTTGGAAAGTATTTGCGGTTGAATTCCGTCTCAAATTCCGCAAAAGACGTTAGCTTGCCCCCAGTGCGCTTGTCCACAGTAAGCCACCCGTTATGGGCGTCCCCTTCCAGGAAATGGACTGCTATGTCCTTCCTGTAGTCCTCTGGACATCGGGTCGAGCTGAAGTTCCATACTAAACGGCTCCTCCACTCATCCGCTTCAACGGGGTCTATGCTCCCCTTGAAGTGTTTTGTTCCCAAACAGGAAATGTGATCCAGCAGACTCAGATAGTCTAACCCTACGGACCACACGAGGCGGGTTTATTTCAACCATGTCCTCATCCTCGACTCGCTGGGCCCCTTTCAAAACCCCTGTAGTTTCCTTCCCCGTGGATTGACCCACGGTAGGGTTCTCAACCGGGGTGAGGGTCTGAGTCAAAGTGGTCATCTGGGTCATGACCGTCTGCAGGGCTGCCCACATCTCTTCGGTAGAAGGGATAGCAGGCCGGCTCACGCCGTCAGCCCTGGTATCCTTACCAACATGGTCCCGTTCCACGTTGGAGGACTCAGCCATTTCCTCCTCTTCCACTTGCTCAATTCCAACCTCCCCCGTACGGGTCTGAGCGGTCACGGGAGGAATTACCGTACCGGTATTCCCATTCCCGACCACAGGTCCAGTCGGGTCGTCAACCATTTGGTTGGAAGTTCCTACCCCCGCCAGTTTGACTTCCACTGCGGTTTTCTTAGACTTCCTCCTTTTGGAGGACTTAGTTTTCTCATCCTATAAGTTCAAAGTATATTAGAACCGTCTAATAGCCTATTGAACCAAGGAAAACAAGAAAACCTAACACTGATCCTTCGGCACCTGACGTGTGTGTGTTTACTATCCCATAACCTCACTGTCCTAGAATCAAGCATACTCTGATACCAACTTGAAACACCCCAACCCGGATACACTATCCAGATCGGTTGTCCCACTTCTTAGTCCCCGAGGGACTAAGGCCCTATCCAAACAACTTAACATTTCTAATCTAGGAGGTTCCTCTATCTACCAATATGCGGAATTTAAAGGAGATAGATAAATAGAAAGGAACTCTTAATGATGTAAAGGATTCAATACAGCATGTTAAAGTTTTGCCCGAAGGCTTTACATGGACCGATCCTATCCTATTCTGAGTTCCTAACGCACACCACACATCATCAGGGGGCCGCCGAACCGTGCACCTAGGCTTGGTCCGTACTCGGACCAACCTCACGTCCTGAAAATATATAAGCATGTCAGAAACCGGATCAATCCGCAACTGAACTATGCATATGCTTTCCCAGAACCCTTATGCCCCGTTAGTATAGCCGAAGCCTATCCTAACTCATCCTAAGACTTTCCCTAATTGTACTAAGTCATTCAACCAACCGCCCCACATGACCAAGTAACAACTAGGTAGCCTTAGGGACAAATGGCCGAACCATCTGTCCGGAGGAACCAACGGCCAGTGACCGTGGCACTCCTTGGCATGTATCGGCCTTTCGGCCGACCGCAGCACTGCTCCTAGTTCTCGCGACCGGACCAATTGTACTGACCGTAGAGGTACGGTCACCCAAGGATATGTTCCCACACATCCGAGGCGTGCCGACACTCACACCGGTTATGTGGGTCGAGGTCGGGACTCGGCCGTGATGGCCATGAACCGAACAGGTGCAATCACGCCGAACGGTCGCGATGGTTCACAAGCGGACCAGGTCCGTCAGCCAAGTGGTTTTACCGGCCAAAGACACGCGTGACATGTCCCTGGTACGTTTACACACTCGTACCGGTTCACCCTATCCAACTCGCAACCAACTGTCAGGCCCCTCGTTCGAAACGGTGTCATTGGCCGAACAGTCGCGAAGGTCCACAGGTCGCGTTTTAGCGACCCTTGGCACCAACCGTCCGTCCCGTCCAGGTTCCTTACGAACCAGACGATTCCCATAGGCAACCGGCAGTTATTGTTCGCAACTCTTCCTAGGCATCCCGACGTGACCATACGGCCAAAGGTTCCTTTACAGATTCAACCCAGATCAACCCGTAGCCTGATCCAGGCGCACTAAGCGACCCGACCTTGGTAACCACTTCTCGCACTCTAAGTAATGCCCAGAGCAATCGCGACACAACGTAACTGCTTTCTCGTGAGTTCGGCCGAAGCCAGATCTCACGGATCAGCCGTATAGAAAGGTGGAGAGGGAGAGAAGTCAAGGTAGCAAGACCGAGCCCCGTCAGTCCAGCTGACGTTCTTGCCCAGGAAATTTTCCTCCCGTACTTTGCTCGGATTAGGACCATCGTCCTGTCCGGCCTTCACCCTCACGGACCATGACCTTAACGACCAAGGTCTTTCGACCCGGCCTCCCTTCCTGGCCCCATGGTCCGCGTTCGGGCCTTAGTGTGGTTTCGGGACGTTACAATAACCGATTACGATCGGAAAGTGAGAAAGAGAAAGGCTACGACCGGGAAAGATGTCTGGGGAAGGCGAAGTTCCGGCCGTCGAGAAAGGCAAAGGCCTTGCCGATCCTGATCCAGCCCAAAAGGTACGGTTGACTAACCCGTATCTAACCGTCGATCCTGGATCGCCGGTGGCAACCGTCGCAATCCCGGAACCGGACTGACGGGGCTCGGTCTTGCTACCTTGTCTTATCTCCCTCTCTACCTTTCTTATACGGCTGATCCGTGAGACTTGGCTTCGGCCAAACTCATGTGAAAGCAGTTACCTTGTGTCGCGATTTGCTCTGGGCATTACTTAGAGTGCGAAAGACGGTTACCAAGGTCGGGTCACTTAGTGCGCCTGGATCAAGGCTATGGGCCGATCCGGGTTGAATCCATAAACAAACCTTTGGCCGTATGGTCACGTCCGGATGCCTGTGAACGGTTGCGAACAAGAACTGCTGGTTGCCTATGGGAATCGTCTGGTTCACAAAGAACCCAGACGGGACGGACGGTTGGTGCCGAAGGTCGGATAGACACGACCTGTGGACCTTCGTGAACGTTCGGCCAATGACACCGTTTGGAGCGAGGGGCCTTACGGTCTGTTGCAAATCGGATAGGGTGAACCGGTGCGAGTGTGTAAACGTACCAGGGACATGTCACGCGTGTCTTTGGCCGGTAAAACCACTTCGGCCGACGGACCTGGTCCGCTTCTGAACCATAGCGACCGTTCGGCGTGATTGCACCTGTTCGGTTCAAAGGCCATCACGGCCGAGTTCCGACTTCGACCCACAGAAACATATCCTTGGGTGATCGTACCTCTACGGTCAGTACAAGTGGTCCGGTCGCGAGAACTCGGAGCAGTGCCGCGGTCGGCCGAAAGGCCGATACGTGCCAAGGAGTGCCACGGTCTCTAGCTGTTGGTTACTCCAGACAAATGGTTCGGCCTTTTGTCTTATCTCCCTCTCTACCTTTCTTATACGGCTGATCCGTGAGACTTGGCTTCGGCCAAACTCATGTGAAAGCAGTTACCTTGTGTCGCGATTTGCTCTGGGCATTACTTAGAGTGCGAAAGACGGTTACCAAGGTCGGGTCGCTTAGTGCGCCTGGATCAAGGCTATGGGCCGATCCGGGTTGAATCCATAAACAAACCTTTGGCCGTATGGTCACGTCCGGATGCCTGTGAACGGTTGCGAACAAGAACTGCTGGTTGCCTATGGGAATCGTCTGGTTCACAAAGAACCTAGACGGGACGGACGGTTGGTGCCGAAGGTCGGATAGACACGACCTGTGGACCTTCGTGAACGTTCGGCCAATGACACCGTTTGGAGCGAGGGGCCTTACGGTCTGTTGCAAATCGGATAGGGTGAACCGGTGCGAGTGTGTAAACGTACCAGGGACATGTCACGCGTGTCTTTGGCCGGTAAAACCACTTCGGCCGACGGACCTGGTCCGCTTCTGAACCATAGCGACCGTTCGGCGTGATTGCACCTGTTCGGTTCAAAGGCCATCACGGCCGAGTTCCGACTTCGACCCACAGAAACATATCCTTGGGTGATCGTACCTCTACGGTCAGTACAAGTGGTCCGGTCGCGAGAACTCGGAGCAGTGCCGCGGTCGGCCGAAAGGCCGATACGTGCCAAGGAGTGCCACGGTCTCTGGCTGTTGGTTACTCCAGACAAATGGTTCGGCCTTTTGTCCCTAAGGCTACCTAGTTGCTACTTGGTCATGTGTGGCGGTTGGTTGAATGACTAAGTTCAATTGGGGAAAGTCTTAGGATGTGTTAGGATAGGCTTCGGCTATACTAACGGGCATACGGGTTCTGGGAAGTGCATAGTTCGGTTGCGGATTAGTCCGGTTTCTGACATGCTTATATCTTTTCAGGACGTGAGGTTGGTCCGAGTATGGACCAAGCCTAGGTGCACGGTCCGGCGGCCTCCTGAGGATGTGTGGTGTGTGTTAGGAACTCTGGATAGGATATGATCGGTCCATGTAAAGCCTTCGGGCAACCTTTAGCATGTTGTATCGAATCCTTATTATATCAATAAGAGTTTCCTTTTAATTATCTATCTCCTTTAAATTCCGCGTAATGGTAGATAGAGGAACCTCCTGGATTAGAAATGTTAAGTTGTTGGTTAGGGCCTTAGTCTCTCGGAGGCTAAGAAGTGGGACAACCGATTCAGGTCGTGTATCCGGGTTGGGGTGTTTCATTAATATCTTATGACCAAAGGCTACCTCCAGGAGAGCCTCAGCCCGTGTGTCGTGGCCATGTTATTAGTACCCAAGAAGGATGGTACTTGGATGATATGTGTGGACTGTAGGGCGATTAACAACATCACCACAAAAATATAGACATCCTATACCGAGACTGGATGACATACTAGATAAACTCAATGGTTCCACAATCTTATCAAAGATCAACTTAAAGAGTGGATACCACCAAGTTCATATAGCATGTTATCCAGTATCGGTATATGATGCCTATATTTGATGGTGCATAAAGGAATGAGATGAGTGGAAGACAGCCTTCAAGACCAAAAGAGGGCTATACGAATGGTTGGTAATGCCATTTGGACTGACCAATGCTCTTAGCACCTTCATGAGACTCATGAACCACATTCTAAGGGAGTACCTTTGTAAGTTTGTGGTAGTTTATTTCGATGATATCTTGATATATAGCCAATGTCTTAATGATCATTTGAAACATCTAAAACAAGTGCTACACACGCTTAGGATTGAAGGTTTTTATGCTAACTTGAAGAAGTTTACCTTCTGCACTGATCAAGTAGTTTTCCTAGGTTGTGTTGTTAGTTCTCAAGGCCTGAAAGTGGACGACGAAAATATTAAGGCGATCCAAGAATGGCCAATCCCCACAACCGTAGGCCATGTAAGAAGCTTCCATGGCTTCGCCAGCTTTTACCAAAGGTTTGTTCGAGGGTTCAGCACCATAGCTACCCCCACTAACCTCGGTGATCAAGAAGAACAACACCTTTTCATGGGGACAAGCACAAGAAGATGCTTTCAATCGGCTCAAAGCTAGTCTTAATCAAGCTCTTATACTGGTATTACCTAACTTTGACAAGATGTTTGAGGTTGAGTGTGATGCATCATGAACAGGGATAGGTGCAGTTTTGACCCAAGGAAGGAGACCCGTCGCCTATATCAGTGAGAAGCTGAGTGGAGCATGATATATCATGGCTTTTAGTGTTTTTAGCAATGATATAAGTCTTGGTTTTAGAGTCTTTGATATGTTTTTGGAGTCATTTTGAGTCTTATACAGGTTTAGGTACGTTTGGAGCACTTGTGCGTGTTTTGGAGTACTTTGGAGTTACTTTGGAAAAGATGCAGAAAAGTTGAAAGCGGGGGCAAAGTAGTGATCTGGTGTCGCCCGACACTGGCCATCGACCAAAAATTTGCACCTATTTAAAAGATCTTCTGCGAAATTACAGAAGTGGTTCAAAGTTCTCGAGATTTACAAGAAAGTCCCAGAACGTGTTTTCTATATTTTAGGGTTTAAGAATTAGTATATATAGAGTTTTGCATAAGTTTCAAGACAAGGATTTTTATTCAAGAAAGTTTAGAGATTTTAGAGCAAAGAGAAAAGACAAAGACTCCTTGTAGAGAGAAGATTTCACATATCCTTTACTCTTTTAATCTATTTGCAATTCCCTATTTAAATCATACTTTGTGTTTCTCTGATCATGTCTGAGTAATCTACTCGTTATGTTTAGGGCTTTTCAAAGGTTGATGATGATTTGTTAGAATTGTATGAATTGTTAGGGTAGTCCGTTGAGTTCTTTTATCTGAATTGTTCTTAACACTTAATATGGCTTGATCACCTAGATTAACGAACTAAGATAATTAACTGGCATGAAAGCATGATTAATTTTCTGGATAAAATTTAGATGAGAAAAATTACTATCTACAAAGAATTTTTTTTAGGAATTTTGTGAATGCATGAAACTTGAATTTAATGCTTGTTTAATTATCTTAAATTTGCAAATAAATTTGGAATTGCATGATTTAAACATAGATAATTTCTGCAACGAAAGTTGGTTAATTTTACATTAGTGTTTCTAGTTCAAGAACAGTTATTAATTAAACCTTTAGCAATTTCTCAACTTTGTGAACCTGAATCTTCCTGCGAATTGTCCCTAAGTCTAGCGCTTTTTCTCATAAGTTTACAACCGAATTATTTATTTTCAATTGCTATTAAATTAAATTGATTTCGTCTAACTTAAATAAAATAATGCAATTTACTGTACGATCTAGAATCTCTGTGGATTCGATCTTTAATACTACTTATGTGCCTCTGAATTTGCAGAGTAGCTCTAGGGTTAATTTGAGCATATCAAATATCCGTGCTGTTGTCGGGGATTCTACGATTCACCATTACATTTACGTATTTATTTTTGACTAGATTTTTCCTTTGGTTTTTACTTATGCGTTTTCGCTGGTATCTTCGTTTTTGTTTGCAGGTTGTATGTTTGATCGCGAAACCAGAAGCAAGAAAAACACACAACTTTTGAATCTTACGAATCTGGAGCTTAGCAATTTGGAACGAACGAACAACAAGGCAACAAAATCAGTTTCAGAAGAAATGGTCAATGCAGCCATTTTAAGGCAAGAAGCTGATGGAACTTTACGATACCAACATGGTCACTTGAGAGATGAACATTGCCGAAAAGTCGACGATCAAGGCAATGTCATTGCAGAGGAACCTGTCAAAGAGCAAAACGTCCAGCAACGTCCACTAGGATCTCATGTGGGCATTGGTCATCAAGGCAATGGACGTGGGAGGACTTTAGCTGAATTCAACAGACCTGATCAGTTCTATGCTAACAGGTCTGTCATTCGTCTTCCAAATTTCTAGAGGAACGATTTTAAGCTCAAGCCTGCCTACTACACTTTGGTGGGTCAACATCAGTTTCAAGGACTTTCTCATCAGCATCCTATGGATCATGTGAAAAAATTTGAAGATCTAGCAACCAGCATCAAAGCCAATGGATTCTTTGAAGACTACATATTCTGTAAACTGTTGCCTTACTCTCTTGCTGGGGATGCAGCATACTGGTTGAAGCAGCTGGAACCAGGATCTTTGACTAACTGGAGGGACACCAAAAATGCATTTCTCAATCATTTCTTTGATGATGCAAGCTCTGAGGAACTGACAAATCAGGTCTCTACATTTTCTCAAGGACCCTCTGAGACTTTAAAAACTTGCTGGCTGAGATTCAAAGGATATCAAAGGAACTGCCCACATCATGGGTTCAATTATTTTCAACTACTAGGAATCTTTTACAGAGGCATTGACTGGAGATTTTAGATGGCTCTAGATTCTGAAAGCAATGGAAACTTGAAGACAATATATCGAGAAGACGCCATTCTACTCATTGAGAACTTGGTAGCTAGCAACAGCACCAAATATGCAGATTTTGAGAGGAGTAAAATGGCTGGCTGGGATGAATGGCAATCAAATTGCGGAAGTTAAAGCTAATATGAATTCTGTTCACAATATTCTTGTAAAAAAGAAATCATTCCATTTTTCTGCAAAAGTGGAAACTTGTGAGCCTGAAGAAGAGTGTGAGGAAGAAGATGTGAACTACATCAATGGAGCTGGACATCAAGGTCAAAGGTTTCGAAATCAGCAGAGGTATGAAGGAAACAAAAGCTACATTAGACATGATCAGATGAGTGCCTTTGGAGGCAATCAAAACTCTTCTGGTTACACTCAAAAGTCCTCTTGTTATCAGTCACCTTGCAAGGAATTATGGTTCCTCTTCTTATCAGTCACCTCCTGCAAAAGGCCAAGACCATAAGGTGAAACAAATGCTGGAGCAGCTTTTGGAAGGCCAAACAAAGATGACAGTAAACTTCAAAGATGGATGCTATGTACACAGATCTGAATGGAAAGATAGAGTCCTTGAACATTCATGTCAAGCAATTGGATACAGAAGTTCCTCAAACTGCTGGGAACACAAAGAGGCAAAAAGGATACCTACCTGGAAGGGTATATGCTAACCCAAGACATCATGTCAATGCTATCCCTTTGAGAAGTGGAAAAGAGCTGGAACCTGTGTTGAGAAATGGGGGAATTCAGAAGAATTCGTAGACTTGGAAGACCTGGAAGATGCATGTTTTGACTACCCATATGAGGTGTCGCCCAACACCCAGATGAGTTGTCGCCCGACACCAATGCAAAACCTTGACATTTTGAGTTATAACGGACCATTGTCAATCCAACTCGACACCATAGACCCAACACCGACGACCAATGTCGCCCGATACCAATCAGGTGTCACCTGACACCAATCGCAGGATGACCCAATCACCACTGTAAGTCCGAATTTGGTTGAAGAAAAAGTCTACAAACCGAAGGTTCCTTATCCCAAGGCTCCTAAGCGATCCAAACAGGAGTTAGATGATGCCAAATGCAAAGCAATGTTGGAAAACTTGTTGTAGAGATCCCTCTTGTATATGCTGTCAAGTTTAGTCCTGTTATAAGGAGATATGTGAAGAGGATGGTGACAAAGAACCTTAGCCTTGAAGAAGGAGTGATGATGATCTCAGAACAAGTAAGTGCAGTCATTTAGAATAGGATTGCAGCGAAACATTCAGGGAAGCTTTGTTCTTCACTGCACAATCTTCTCAGAAAGGTTTCAAGAGTCCCTTTCTGATCTGGGATCAATTGTCACCTTGACGCCATACTCAGTTGCAGTAGCTCTTGGAATGACAGACTTCACAGCAAGAAGAATCTCACTTATTCTGGCTGACAGATCCTTAAAAATCCTTGAATGTGTTCTAGAGGATGTCCCAATTAAAATTGGAGAGTCCATGATTCCTGCAGATTTTGTGGTTCTGTATATAGAGAAGAACCAAAATATCCTCTCATTTTGGTAAGATCTTTCTTGGCAACTGCAGGAGATATCATTGACGTCAGGAAGGCCATGATTGCGCTGAATGTTGGGGACTTGGAGATGAATTCGATATGGAGAAACTGATGAAGAGGCCAACAATTGATGGACAGACCTTCTATGTGTATACACTCACAGATCTAGCTGAAGAAATCTTCCTACAAACACATCCTACAGATCCTTGAGAAAGAGCTTTGATTGCTTCAACTGAGAATGCAGAGAATCTAGATGACATGAATGTTGAGTATGCCAAGCCAATAGATGCAAGTGAGCAAGTGATGAAGTTGGTTGCACATGGGGAGATAGAAGAATACAAGCAAAAATCTCCACCTACTTAAGACTGGAGTGAGTCCAAGGCTCCAAAAATTGCACTCAAACAACTTCCAGTAGGATTAAGGTACGCTTTTCTTAGACAGAACTCAAACTATCATGTAATCGTTAATGCTTTCTTAAACAATGCAGAGCTCACTTTACTTCTAAGCAAGCTGCGAAAGTTTCGCAAAGCTATTGGCTATTCTCTTGATGATATTGCAGGGATTTCTCCAGATTTATGCATGCACATGATTTATCTTGAGGATGAGAGCAAGTCATCGATTGAGCATCAGAGAAGGTTGAATCCGAACCTGAAAGAAGTTGTGAAGAGGAAGATAATAAAACTGCTGGATGCAGGAATCATCTATCCGATTTCTGACAGCAGATGGGTCAGTCCAGTTCATGTTGTTCCAAAGAAAAGAGTTACAGTGGTAAATATTGCACAAAACGAGCTGATACCTACAAGGACTGTGACAGGACACAAGATGTTTATGGACTACAGGAAATTCAATGCTG
Source organism: Iljinskaea planisiliqua (assembly GCA_900108845.1). Taxonomy (NCBI): domain Eukaryota; kingdom Viridiplantae; phylum Streptophyta; class Magnoliopsida; order Brassicales; family Brassicaceae; genus Iljinskaea; species Iljinskaea planisiliqua. The sequence continues at coordinate 58,877 of FNXX01000042.1, read as the reverse complement.
CAACAGTGAAGGACCATTTCTCTCTGCCCTTCATTGACCAAATGCTGGAAAGGTTGGCAAATCATCCATATTATTGCTTCCTTGATGGCTACTTAGGATTTTTCAGATTCCTATTCACCCAAGAGAAGACCAAATTTTCTTGTCCCTATGGCACATTTGCTTACTGCGGAATGCCATTTGGTCTTTATAATGCTCTTGCAACTTTTCAGAGGTGTATAATTTCTATCTTCACGGACATGATTGAAGATTACATAGAAGTCTTTATGTATGATTTCTCAGTCTATGAGTCCTCTTTTAAAGACTGTTTGGATAATCTCAGCAAGGTTCTAGCTATATGTGAAGAGAAACACTTGGTATTGAATTGGGAAAAATGTCACTTCATGGTCAAAGATGGTATTGTTTTTGGACATAAGGTTTCAGAAGTTGGAATAGAAGTGGACAGAGCAAAAATAGAGGTCATGACCTCTATACAGCTGCCAGATTCAGTCAAATCAATCAGAAGTTTCCTTGGACACGCTGGATTCTACAGAAGGTCCATAAAAGACTTCAGCAAAATCGTCACACCACTCACTGCCTTGCTGTGCAAAGATGTCAAGTTTGAGTTTACTGCAGAATGTCTTTCTGAATTTAAACAGATCAAGCAAGCACTGGTGAGTGCTCCCATTGTTCAACCTCTATACTGAAATTTATCTTTTGAGGTAATGTGTGATGCCAGTGACTTTGCCATAGGAGCTGTATTGGGGCAGAAGAAGGATAGAAAGCTCCATGCTATCTATTACGCAAGCAGAACACTTGATAATGCACAGAAAAATTATGTAACAACTGAGAAGGAATTGTTGGATGTGGTCTTTGCTTTTGAGAAATTTCGCCCCTATCTCGTTGGCTCTGAGGTGATAGTGCATTCTGACCATTCTGCACTCAAATATTTGATGCAGAAGAAAGATGCCAAACCAAGATTACTTAGATGAATTTTGGTCCCACAAGAGTTTGATATTGAGGTGAAGAACAAGAAAGGTGTGGAAAATGGGGTTACTGACTATCTGTCAAGGATCAGAGTTGAAGAAGACGTGCCAATAGATGAATTCTTACCAGAAGAAAATATGTACTATGTTGGTACATGTTTGCCCACGACCTTGGAGGAAAATTGCAGTCTTTCCGGAATTTCTGAACTTGGTGTCGCCCGACACTCACATAAAGTGTCGCCCGACACCAGCCCGACACCCCATGTCCGACACCAGTGGTGTCGCCCGACACCCATCTCAAGTGTCGCCGACATGCAACCCTTACGTACATACCCTATGTGGCTTGAGAATCTCTATTTTTTTACACAGGATATCATGGAAACTGAAGATGTCTACTCTAGACCTTGGTATGCAGATATAGCCAGTTATCTTGCTGCAGATGTTGAGCCAGATAAGTTCACAAGATGCAGCAAGAAGAAGTTCTTGAAGGACATTAGGAGGTTATACTGGGATGAACCTTACTTGTAGAAACATTGTTCCGATGGGAACTAGAGAGGGTGCATTGCAGAGTCAGAGATTCAAGATATACTTTTCACTGCCATGGATCAGAATATGCAGGACACTTTGCTAATTTCAAAACTGTGTCCAAGGTTCTTTAAGAAGGCTTTTGGTGGCCAACCATGTTCAAGAACACAGATGCCTTCATCACTTAGTGTGATGCTTGTCAAAGAAAGGGGAATATCAGCAAGAGAAACGAGATGCCACAGAATTTTATCCTAGAAGTTGAAGTTTTTCATTGCTAGGACATCAATTTTATGGGACCATTCGTTTCTTTCGATGGGAATGAATACATTCTAGTTTCTTTGGCTTATGTGTCTAAGTGAGTAGAGGCAATTGCTATCCCAAAGAATGATGCTGTAACCGTCCTTAAACTTTTCAAGACCATCATCGTCCCCAGATTTGGAGTTTCACCAGTTGTTAACAGTGATGGTGGCAAGCACTTCATCAACAAAGGTTTTGAGAAACTTTTGAAGAAGTATGATATTCATCATAAAGTTGTAACTCTTTATCATCCTCATAAAAATGGACAGGTTGAAGTCTCCAACACACAGATGAAGGAAATCTTGGAGAAGACAATAGGCAAGACAAGAAAAGACTGGGAAGTGAAGCTGGATGATGCACTATGGGCGTACAGAACAGCTTTTAAAACACCACTTGGGACTACACCATTTCATCTGTTGTATGGGAAAGCTTGCCATCTTCCTGTGGAACTAGAGCATAATGCAGCATGGGCTGTAAAGCTGATGAATTCTGATATCAAGACTGCTCAGGAAAGAAGGCTGATTCTGCTAAATGAACTGGATGAGATCAGACACCATGCTTATGAGTATTCATAGCTGTACAAGGAAAGAACAAAGGCCTATCATGATAAGAAAATCATCTCCAGAAAATTCGAATCACATGACCAGGTACTTCTTTACAACTCTAAGCTCCATATTTTTCCTCGTAAATTGCGGTTTCATTGGTCTGGTCCTTTTACAGTGAACAAAGTCAGACGACATGGAGCAATGATGAATGCTGAAGGAAAGGAGTTTGTGGTGAATGGCCAAAGAGTGAAGCATTACTGGGCACATATCGAGATTCACGTGCTCTTGACTGAACCAACTTTCTGAGACCTGCCACAATCAAGCTAGTGATTGAAAACAAGCGCCTAGTGGGAGACAACCCACTGCTGAGTGTAAATACTTTAATTTTTTGTGCTTTGCATTAATCTTTGGTTTTGTTTTCTTAGTTTTACAAAATATATATATAAACAGTCAGTCAATAAAAAAATAAAATGATACCCTAGTAGGGAGAAATCGGCTGACTGGAAGTGAAAAAAGAAAGAGGAAAAATATCAGAAGCAGACTGTCCAAAAAATCGGATACTTGGATGAGTAAGAGTCCATGTGTTCTTTGATCGGCATTCCCTCGATGAGACTGCACTTAAAATTTAATAAGGTCAGCAATGGTGATTTTGGATTGTGGGTTGGTATGAGATTGTTGGTAAGCCAGTGGGAAAGTAATGGAGGTTTTATCTAAAGTTGGAGCTGTTTGATGTGGTCTATAAATGTGTTGGTTAATTCAGTATTTTAAAGGATATGTGAGTTCCTATTGTTTTCAATAGGAACAGGTTTTAGTTTTCTTTTTTTGCTTGATGGCAAGCAAATGCTAAGTTTGGGGGAGTTGATATAACATGATTTTTATTATTTTTAGCCATGATATAAGTCTTGTTTTTATAGTATTTTATGTGTTCTTTGAGTCCTTTTGAGTCTTGTACATTTTTAGGTACGTTTGGAGCACTTTCAGGTGCTTTTGAGTACTTTGGAGTTACTTTGGAAAAGATGCAGAAAAGTTGAAGTCGGAAGCAAAGTTGTGACCTGGTGTCGCCCGACACTGACCATCGACTGAGAATCTCTACCTGTTTAAAAAAGCTTCTGCAAAATTACAGAAGTGGCCCAAAGTTCTCGAGATTTACAAGAAAGTCCCAAAACGTGTTTTCTATATTTTAGGGTTTAGTGATGTAGCCCCAAACGGATTGGATCTACACGGGTGGAGGTTGTGATCCGAGCAATTGGCCGACAGGCTCTCTTTGCTTGGGAATCACGGGATGGAAGCTTCTTGACTGGCCGAAGGCTCTCTTCAAGTTTCTCTGCAGATGGAATGATCGATGGGGATTGAGGACGCCACACGAAGGGATGAAAGTACTTCGTGATAAGTCAGGCCGAACTAGCTTCAAGGATTCTCACACAAGAAGTTAAGGCGCCTAGGGTTCTTAAGAAAAATTCCGGTTCTTTATTGATATCGTGTAAAAGTTGTACAGACTGAATGAGGGGAATTTATTAAATAGTCATGCAGCTTTGACCTACTTGGGTCGAAAAATACAAAATTAAATAAAGGCCTAACACTTGGCCGAAATTGCTAACAAGTCCCTAACGCAAAAGAAAGAAATGGAAACAAAGAAAAAGGAAAGAAAACCTGCGCACAAAGAAAAAGGAAACTTGTTAGTAAAACCATAAGTACAAACTTACCATGGTTCGATCCCTGGTGGCTGGCTGTGGGATGGGCCGCCTTGGACCATCTGAGCTGGGGTAGATGTTAGTTGCTCCATTCCAGGCGCGACGGCTGATATGTGGAAAATGCTGGTGGCCATCAACCCTTGTAGCACCGGCAAAAACACTATGTCTCGGGAGTTGGTTGTGGTCCCTTGGGTGGTTCCGGTTGGTTCCATTGCTTGGCCTAAGGTGGGGTGAAGTTCTTCGACCGGCCCGGTTGGTAGTTCTTCGAGTATCTCCCGGTTGAGTAGCCTTCTTTTAAGTTCCTTATGTTCCAGCAGGGTGATGAGGCTTTTCACTTGTTGGTTGAACTCTTCACGTAGGTTCCGAGTTCCGGATCTCGTCCTTGGGGTATTTCGCATGACTGGCACGGTAACCTCCAGGCAGTCCTGGTCCGGTGCTTCGGCTGGTTCACGGGTCGTGGCTTCATCATCCCCTCCCTCTTGAAGAGATTCTGACCTCAGAATTGATTCGTCTGCATGGAAAGGGGACAAGTCAGAAACATTAAACGCTGGAGATATAGTTAACTCACCTGGTAGTTCTAGTTTGTAGGTGTTGTCGTTAATCTTCTCCAGGACTCGGAATGGTCCATCTCCTCTTGGTGCGAGCTTGGACTTTTGTTGGGTTGGGAACCGTTCTGTACGCATGTGTAACCAGACCCAATCTCCTGGTTCGAACGTGACCTCTTTTCGCCCTTGGTCCACGTGTTCCTTATACTTGGCCGTCTTCTTCTCTAGGTTGTCCTGAACCCGTTGTTGGAGTTTCTTCATAAAGTCGGCCTTGGTTTCACCTTCGACCGTAGCTCTCAGGAGGGTTGAGAGTGTCCGGTTGACTACCTCCGTTTGGCCGTCGGTCTGTGGGTGACAGGTGGTCGAGAACAGAAGCTTTGTTCCCAACTTCTTCCATAAGGCTCGCCAGAAGTGCCCCATGAACTTGGAGTCCCGGTAAGAAACAATGGTCCGGGGAATTCCGTGCAGCCTCACAACTTCTTTAAAGAACAAGTCAGCCATCTGGGTGGGGTCATTGGACTTGCTGCATGGGATAAAGTGGGCCATTTTGGAGAACCGATCCACCACCACAAGGATAGAGTCTCGAAGGTTGATCTTGGGCAACCCTAAAACAAAATCCATGGAAATGTCTACCCATGGTAGGTTAGGAATAGGTAATGGCATGTAAAGACCGTGGGGATGTGACCTGGATTTTTCCTTTAGTCAGGTGATGCAGTTGGCACAGAAACGCTCCACGCTCATTTCAGGTGCGGCCAGTAGAAGTGTTCAGTCAGAACACTGAGCGTCTTGTCCCGTCCGAAGTGGCCCATTAGACCTCCTATGTGGGCCTCACGTACTAACAGCTCTCTCATGGAACCCTGAGGAATACAAAGTTCCTTATCCTTAAAGAGAAAACCGTTATGCTGATAATAACCTCCGATTGCAGCCGTGGTGGTTGCCTCAAAAACTTGTCCAAAATCTGGGTCGTCGGTGTAGGCGTCCTTGATGTGCTCGAATCCCATGATTTTGGCCTCCATGGTCATGATCAGAGCGTGTCTCCGGGACAGAGCATCGGCCACCACGTTTTCCTTGCCCTTCTTATACTTGATGGCGTATGGGAAGGTCTCGATGAACTCTAGCCATTTCGCGTGCCTCCTCTTCAACGTGGTTTGTCCTCTCAGGTGCTTGAGCGTCTCATGATCTGTGTGGACAACAAATTCTTTTGACAGAAGATAGTATTGCCAAACTTATAAACACCTTACCAGGGCGTACAGTTCCTTGTCGTACATTGGGTTTTTCAAGGGAAGCTCCACTGAGCTTCTCGCTGAAGAAAGCGACCGGCTTGCCTCCTTGGGTTAAAACTCCTCCGATCCCTGTTGCAGAGGCATCGCATTCTATTTCGAATGTTTGATTAAAGTTAGGGAGTACCAGTACAGGCGATTGGGTAAGGCTCTGTTTGAGCTTTTGAAAGGCCTCCTCTTGGGCCGGTCCCCAGTTAAATGGGACGTTCTTCGAAATAACTGCGGTCAGGGGTGCAGCTATAGTGCTGAAGTCTCGTACAAATCGCCTGTGGAAACTGGCCAGTCCGTGAAAGCTCCGGACGTGTCCGATTGTCGTAGGGGTTTGCCATTCTTGGATCGCCTTTATCTTATCATCGTCCACCTTTAAACCCTGATCAGTGCAAAAGATGCATTTCTTAAGATTGGCATAAAGTTGTTCCGACCTAAGGGTGGATAAGACTTGTTCTAGGTGGCTAAGATGATCCTCTAAACAGGTGTTATACACAAGTATATCATCAAAATAAACCACAACGAACTTACAGATGTAGGCTCTTAGAACGTGGTTCATTAGCCTCATGAAGGTACTCGGGGCGTTGGTGAGGCCAAAGGGCATGACCAGCCACTCGTACAATCCACGTTTAGTCTTGAAGGCTGTCTTCCATTCGTCACCTTCTTTCATCCGGACCTGGTGGTAGCCACTCCTCAGGTCGATCTTGGAGAAGATCGTTGCTCCACTTAGTTCATCCAGGAGATCGTCCAGCCGCGGTATTGGGTGTCTGTATTTGATGGTGATGTTGTTGATGGCCCGGCAGCCAACACACATCCGCCACGATCCATCCTTCTTTGACACCAAGATCACAGGCACGGCACAGGGGCTCAGACTTTCGCGGATGTAACCCTTGGACATCAGGTCCTGGACTTGTCGCTCCAACTCCTTGGCCTCTTCGGGATTGATCCGGTAGGCAGCTCGGTTCGGCAAGGGTGCACCAGGAATTAAGTCTATTTGGTGCTCAATGCCTCGGACCGGTGGAAGGCAGAGTGGAATCTCCTCAGGAAAGACGTCCACGAACTTTTCCAGAAGTGTCTTGACCGGCGGTGGTAAGGGTGTGTCTTCCTCAGAACCTGAAAGCATACCTTCCTTAAAGACCATGAGTAGCACTGTTTCTTTCATGGCAAGGGTTTTATTAATAGTACTAGTGTTTACTAACAGGTTTGTTTTACTGACCTTATTGGCTTTGGCTCCTCAGTCCATGGCTTTTTGAAGTTCGAAAACTTCCTGCGGTGCAAGTGGCGCCAAGTTGTGCTTCTTGTTATTGTGGACGAAGCTATATTAGTTGGTCCGGCCGTTGTGGAGGGTCTCCTTATCGAACTGCCAGGGTCATCCCAACAGGATATGGCCGGCCTGCATAGGTACCATGTCACATAAAACTTGATCGGAGTACTTACCTATGCTGAAAGGCACTTGGACCTGCTCACTAATCCGTAGCTCCACTTTGTCATCAAGCCAACGGAGTCGGTAGGGTCGAGGATGTTTGGTCTTAGGGAGACCGAGCTTATCCACTAGGTACCTGCTGGCCACGTTAGTATAGGAACCTCCATCTATTATGAGACTGCATACCTTAGCCTCTACGCTACATCTTGTATGGAAGATGTTTTCCCATTGGATAGTGTCCGGGTCGTACAAGGCACTGAGGGCTCGTCTGGTGACGAGGATTTCCCCAACTTCGGGGTAGTCCGTCACTTCTTCTTCGGAATCATCCGGTTCGGGTGGAGCCTCATCCTCGGACTCGTACTCTCCGTTATCACAGATCACCATAACCCTTTGGTTCGGGCAATCTCTTGCGTAATGGCCCTTTCCCTGACATTTAAAGCAAGTGATGTCTCTAGCTCGCGGGTTGGGAAACTTACCTGGTGTAGTGGTAGGTTTCGGAGCTCCTGGGGTGGCCTTCTTGGCCCGATCATCTACCATGACCGACTTCCCTTTGTCAAAGCTCCGCGGTTGTTGCGAGCTCCAATTGGGTTTGGCCCGGCTCAAAGCGGCTCCTTTCCGCTTAATGTGTTGTTCGGCCTGGATGGCCACATGCAGCAACTCGTCCAAATCGTTGTACGTTTGCCGTTCCACCTTACGAACGATGCGGTCTTGCAAACCGTCCAAGAACTGGGCCATAAGCGTCTCGACCGAGTCACTGACCTCGAGCCGGTTCTTGAGGGTCTCGAATTCTTCGAAGTACTCCTCAATTGTCCGGTTCCCTTGGCTCAGTTTCCGGAACCTCTTCTGTAGATCCCTGTGGAATGTAATGGGCACATACCTTTTTCGCAGGTGATAGCTCATGTCAGCCCACGATGTAATGGGGTGTAGGTGTCGCCTCCGTCGTTCGGCCACCTCCCGATCCCACCAAGCCAACGCGTTGTCGATAAGCTGGGCTGCGGCCAATGTCACCTTCCGTACATCCGAGTAGTTGTAGTACTTGTAGATGTACTCCATCCGTCTCTCCCAGTCCAGGTAAGCCTCCGGGTTAATCCTTCCTGCAAAAGTAGGAGGTGTTAGTTTTAAATCCTTACCTTGCCAGGGTGGTTCCTCCTCTGACTCCCGGCGCCTGTCCCGGTCGTTACCCACATGGTGGTGGTCTCGCATACGGTCAGTCCTGGATTGGTCGGGTGCCGGTGGTGGTCGTACATCTCGTGTACGTTCGCGGGTACTCGGTGTGTCCGACGTGTACTCTTCTTCGGATCGTCGTTGTTCCAACCGATCCAAACGTTCCTGCATTGTCTGGAGATTGGCGAGTATTTGAGCCAAGGCGTCGTCGCTTGTACTTCCCATGGTTCCCTGAAAATACCCTAAAAGATCAAGTGAGGTTACGGGCTTCTGAGTCGCAGAAAGGAATGAACAAAAAGGAAACAAAGAACTATTCCTTAACTAACGATTGACAGAAAAAAGGCAATATTCAAAAACACTTAAATGGAAATCGAATAAACAGAAAAATGTAAGATCAACGAAAAAGGAAATATGCAATATATATATATTTTTTTTTTGTAAACTTATCGAAAAGGAAATTCGAATGCAGCAACCCTAGTTTCGACAGCAAGGTTTATGCGGCTAGAATGATGCAACAGTTCACGCAAAGCAAACAACGAAGCAGGAAACAAGCAGCTATCAACCTAAAATAACTGATCTACGAACAACAAGAACCAACAAACGATAAATTTTTTTTTTTTTAAGAATGAAACAAGAACAGATCGCAAACTAAAACAACAGGCAAAGGCAAAACAGAAAGATACAACCTGATCTCCGAGCCTGGATCTGATACCAGATGATGTAGCCCCAAACGGATTGGATCTACACGGGTGGAGGTTGTGATCTGAGCAACTGGCCGACTGGCTCTCTTTGCTTGGGAATCACGGGATGGAAGCTTCTTGACTGGCCGAAGGCTCTCTTCGAGTTTCTCTGCAGATGGAATGATTGATGGGGATTGAGGACGCCACACGAAGGAATGAAAGTACTTCATGATAAGTCAGGCCGAACTAGCTTCAAGGATTCTCTCACAAAAAGTTAAGGCGCCTAGGGTTCTTAAGAAAAACTCCGGTTCTTTATTGATATCGTGTAAAAGTTGTACAGACTGAATGAGGGGACTTTATTAAATAGTCCTGCAGCCTTGACCTACTTGGGTCGAAAAATACAAAATTAAATAAAGGCCTAACACTTGGCCGAAATTGCTAACAAGTCCCTAACGCAAAAGAAAGAAATGGAAACAAAGAAAAAGGAAAGAAAACCTGTGCACAAAGAAAAAGGAAACTTGTTAGTAAAACCATAAGTACGAACTTACCGTGGTTCGATCCCTGGTGGCTGGCTGTGGGCTGGGCCGCCTTGGACCATCTGAGCTGGGGTAGATGTTAGTTGCTCCATTCCAGGCGCGACGGCCGATATATGGAAAATGCTGGTGGTCGTCAACCCTTGTAGCACCGGCAAAAACACTATGTCCCGGGGGTTGGTCGTGGTCCCTTGGGTGGTTCCGGTTGGTTCCATTGCTTGGCCTAAGGTGGGGTGAAGTTCTTTGACCGGCCCGGTTGGTAGTTCTTCGAGTATCTCTCGGTTGAGTAGCCTTCTTTTAAGTTCCTCATGTTCCAGCAGGGTGATGAGGCTTTTCACTTGTTGGTTGAACTCTTCACATAGGTTCTGAGTTCCGGATCTCGTCCTTGGGGTATTTTGCATGACTGGCACGGTAACCTCCAGGCCGTCCTGGTCCGGTGCTTCGGCTGGTTCATGGGTCGTGGCTTCATCATTTAGGAATTAGTATATATAGAGTTTTTCATAAGTTTCAAGACAAGGATTTTTATTCAATCAAGTTTAGAGATTTTAGAACAGAGAGAAAAGACAAGAATTCATTGTAGAGAGAAGATTTCATCTCTCCTTTACTCTTTTAATCTATTTGGAATTTCCTATTTAAATCATGCTTTGTGTTTCTCTGATCATGTCTGAGTCATCTACTTGTTAGATTTAGGGTTTTTCAAAAGTTGATGATGATTTGTTAGAATTGTATGAATTATTAGGGTAATCCGTTGAGTTCTTTATCTGAATTATTGTTAATGTTTAATCTGGCTCGATCACCTAGATTAACGAACTAGGGTAATTAATTGGCATGGAAGTGTGATTGATTTTCTGAATAGAATGTAGATGAAAAAAATTACTATCTACAAAGAAATTTGATTTAGGAATTTTGTAAATGCAAGAAACTTGAATTTAATGCTTGTTTGATTATCTGAAATTTGCAAATAAATTTGCAATTGCAGGATTCAAACATAGATCATTTCCGCAACGAAAGTTGGTTAATTTTACATTAGTGCTTCTAGTTCAAGAACAGTTATTAATTAAACCATTAGCAATTTATCAATTATGTGAATCTGAATCTTCCTACAAATTGTCCCCAGGTCTAGCGCTTTTTTCTCAAAAGTTTACAACATAATTATTTGTTTTCAATTTCTTTTAAATTAAATTGATTTCATCTAACTTAAATAAAATACTGCAATTTACTGTGAAATCTAGAATCTATGTTGATTCAATCCCTAAATACTACTTATGTGCCACTGAATTTGCAGAGGAGCTCTATGGTTAATTTGAGCATACCAGAGCATCAACTAACTACCCCCACTTACGATAAGGAACTATATACGCTTGTGAGGTCCTTATAAATGTGGTAACATTATCTGTTCTCAAAGGAATTTGTCATCCACACCGACCACGAAACATTGAATCATCTCCGGGGCGAAACATCACTCAAGAAAAGACATGCACGGTGGATAGAATATATCGAGACATTCTTGTATGTAATCAAGTACAAGAAAAGGAAAGACAACATGGTGGCCGGTGTTTTTAAAGGAGGCATGATCTAATCTCGACTATGGAAGCAAAGGTTATGGTTTTTTAACACTTGAAGGATCAATACCCTAAAGATGCTGACTTTGAACACACCTACAAGGAGTGCACAAGAGGCGCTATTGGACCCAACTACAAACATGATGGATTCTTGTTCTGAGACAAGAGGCTATGCAGTCCCCAAGAAACAATGTGTAAGGGAAGCCCATTGTGGAGGGCTAATGGGAAATTTTGGAGTAGATAAGACCTTGAGTATCATCACAGAACACTTCTTTTGGCCTCATTTGAAACGAGATGTGGAACGGTTCTGTGCCAGGTGCATCGTGTACCTCAAAGCCAAATCCAGGTTACATCCTTTTGGACTTTATATTTCTTTGCCTATACCTAACATGCCTTGGGTAGATGTCTCTGTGGATTTTTTTTTTCTAGGACTACCCATGATCAGGCACAAGGATTCAATCATTGTGGTAGTGGACCGATTCTCGAAGATGACACATTTCATCCCCTGTGCCAAGACCAATGAAGCGACCGAAATCGCCAACCTTTTCTTCAAAGAAGTGGTTCGTTTGCATGGCCTACCGCGGAAAATAGTGTTAGACCGAGACCCCAAATTCTTAAGCCACTTTGGAGAACACTTTGGAGGAAAATAGGGACCAAGCTACTCTTCTCTACAACTTGCCACCCCCAAACTGATGGCCAGACCGAGGTGGTCAACCGCACACTCTCTACTCTGTTGAGAACCATGGTTGGTAAAAATTTGAGAAATTGGCTTGATTTTTTAACATACATTGAATTTGCTTATAACCGGCTGCCTCACTCGGCTACTAAAATTCCACCATTTGAAATTGTTTATGGTTTTAAGCCTCTCACCCCATTGGACCTTAAGCCATTACCGCATTAAGAACATGTGAGCCAAGACGCAGAGACCAAGACCGAGCTAATCAAGAAAATTCTTGAAAAGACCAAGGAAAACATTGAGAAGAAAACCTTGCAATACAAGGCACACGCGGACAAGGGCAAGAAACAGATCATATTCGAACCTAGAGAGTGAATTTGGCTACACATTAGGACAAACCGGTTCCCAACCCAAAGAAAGTTTAAACTCACACCAAGACGAGACGGTCCATTCAAAGTCCTCTAACGCATCAATGACAATGCCTACCAGCTAGAGTTACCAAGCGAGTTAAACATTTCGTCTAGTTTCAGTGTTTCAGACTTATTACCGTTTGAAGCAGGTGAAACGGTTCTGAAGTCAGAACCTTCTCAAGAGGGTTGAAATGATGAGGACATAAAGCCGCACCAATCAACAAAGGACCAAGTGCCGGTCATGAGGTTAGCTCCAAGAACCAGGTCAGGAACCAATGTACTTCAAAAAGAGTTTAATCAAGCTATGGAAAGCTTGATCACCCAAAAGGTGTTAGAAGAGATCACTCATCAACTTGACCGTTTGGCCATTTCGTCAAGCAACATCACAATTCAACCCCATGAAGCCCAAAAGTAGCAAACCATCCACGTCCAAGTCCAAGAACCACTTACAAACGACGCCGGTCAAGATAAGGACGGTCTAAACATAAAAACTAAGGGTTATGAAGAAGAATGGCAATGTGTGCACGCACCAACAATTTTCTTTATTTGTCATCTCACCACATATGTGATGAACCGACCAAAACGAAACACTTCAAGGTTCAAGCCGCTTTTTAAATTCAAGCAAACCTTCCCCATACCACAAAAGGCAACCACATGAATCACTACCAAGGTAAGACCAGACCTTATTTGAATTATTATACTAATATCTTTTTGATTTCTTTGTTTACTTCTTTGTTTCGATTTAGATCAATCACCCATGTAATTTTCCTTCAAATTCGATTCTTGCATTTATGTTGTTTTGCTTCAAGTCCCCTTGAAGGGCAAAGCTGATCGAACCATATATAAAGTTCCACAGCCGTGTATCATTTTTCACCTTTGATCAATAAAAATAATAGAGTTTTCTTACAAATCAAAACTTAAGAGCTTGTGTGAGACAATCTCTTGTGTTCCAGACTTATCAAGGTTGAACCCATAACTCTTGTGGGGTCTATCGATCCATCAACCTTAACTCAATCACCTTCATTGCCCATGGCAAGCAGAGTTACACAGCCAATTGCCCTGGTTCCATCCGACCATTCCAACCATCAATCCCTCCCTTGATTCGGCTGAAAGTGTCACACGACCAGCATCTGGTTCCCATCGTCTGTCTTGCAAGATCCTGCTTGGATCTTACATCACGTAATAATTTACCTTTACTAAAATGAATAGAACCAAATTTTAATTAAATAATATAAAATGGTTTAGTAAGAAATACCTTTAATATTAAGGGGTGTTATTTGTTTATATATTTTAACTAATTAAGAAATCCGTATAAAATTTATAAATCTAAGCAAAATATATTGATTTTCAAAACTAATATGTGAGTTTTAATAAGTAATTACAAATCCGAGGGTTTTCCTTCGGATTTTAGTCTGAATTTTTAACATAGAAATCCACCCAAATCCACCCCAAATTCATTATAAAATTAAATCCATTAATAACACCTAATTTGAATTAGGATTTATAAATCATTAAACCAATAACGCTTGATTTTAACATAGATTTTAAAATCATGGAACCAATAACCCTAAATTTTGTTCATATTTATAAATACATAAACTAATAACCCCCACTAAGATTCCAATTAAGTTTTAGTGGTATATTTTGTAAATTACACATAAATTGAAGGTTAATATATAATAATGATTATGTTTTAATAGTATACTAGATTTCTACCCTCGCTTTAAAGTGCGAGATTCTGTCTTTTAATATAGTTTTAATTTAGTGGATAGGAAAATCTTTATTTTAATTTTTAATTTTTAATTTATTTTTTGATATTGAATATGTTTCTGTGGAAAAAACTTATTTATAGATGGGTAAGTTTAAAATGTGTTTACAGGTTTAATTTTGATATAGATATATTATATATTTTACTAAGTTTTAACCCATTTTGAATGTTGAAGACATTATTTAATTTTTTTTTTTGTTTTTGACTTTGTAGAAGTGAGAATTTAAGATGTGTTAATCAATTATTTTGGTTTAGATGATGGTATTATATAATTTGTATTAATTTTGTATTTATTAAAAAATACTGTTGATAAATTTAGTAATAATTGATTTGACCATTAATGACATTTTAAGGTTTTAGTAATTCTAATAACATTTTATGTAATATTACACATGTCTAAAGGTTTTTTTGATATAATGATCCTATTTTAATATAATAGATAGATCTTGTAAATTTTGTGCATTAACTTTGACAAAGTTAATTTCGAAGGTAATTTAATATATCACGTGTGTGTTCATGTTTTTTTATTTTTTTAAATTTCTGTGACAACTATCGTTTTTTATGTTTAGTAAACCAATAATAGGAAATAGGTGGAAATAAAATGCTAAGATGAAATTATTAAAATATATAATGAAATTATGATATAAATCACTCGGCTAAAATCTTTCTACATCTTATTTGGAAAGTTAACAATTTTCAATATTCAAAACTAATATAGAATGAGTAAAATAAATGTATTTATGTCATATCACTCTAAAGTATATCTCTCACTCTTGATGAGAGATTCAAGATTGGTGAACATATCAGAGTAATCTGTATTCACCGAGTCGGAAACCATCAAAACCATACTAGATTTTTACCCGAGCTTAATGTAATATCCCGATTTCTGGTATATATGAAGAGGTTAAAAAAATTGATTTGACTACCTATGTCACCAAAGTGTACTTACCTTTTCGGTTGCATATCTAGAGAAATCTCAAAGGTTAAGCGTGCTTGAGCTGGAGTAGTCAAAGGATGGGTGACCTACCGGGAATTTATTCGCGGTACCGTGTTAGTGAGGCCAAAACACGGAGAACAGTCAAGTGGTGATTGCAGGGTCAGTATATCATGACTTTCAAACCTCCCGGTTAAAGCACCGACTGTCGGACAGGGGTGGGCCGGCCCATGGGCCTAGTGAGAGGACATGGGAGCCCACTGGTAGGGGCGGTTGGGGTGTTATAAGTGGTAACAGAGCTGGTTAGCCGTCCCAGTTCTGACCTGGGAGGCGTCTTAGGACCTGTCTTGGTGTGCAACGAGGACGTTGCATTCCGTGAGTGGGGGTGAATTGTAACATCCCGATTTCTGGTATATGTGGGGAGGTTAAAAGAATTGATTTGGCTACCTATGTCACTAAAGTGCACTTACCATTTCGGTTGCACATCCATAGAAAACTTCAGGGTTAAGCGTGCTTGAGCTGGAGTAGTCAAAGGATGGGTGACCTACCGGGAAGTCATTCGCGGTACCGTGTGAGTGAGGCGAAAACGCGGGGAACGGTCACGTGGTGATTGTAGGGTCAGTATATCATGACTTTCAAACCTCTCAGTTAACGTTCCGACTGTCGGACAGGGGTGGGCCGGCCCATGGGCCTAGTAAGAGGGGGCTCACTGGTAGGGGCAGTTGGGGTGTTATAAGTGGTATCAGAGCCGGTTAGCCGTCCCAGTTATGACCTGGGAGGCGTCTTAGGGACGGGGCTTGGTGTGCAACGGGGACGTTGCACTCTGTGAGTAGGGGTGAATTGTAACATCCCGATTTCTGGTATATATGAAGAGGTTAAAAGAATTGAGTTGACTACCTATGTCACCAAAGTGCACTTACCTTTTCGGTTGCACATCTAGAGAAATCTCAAGGGTTAAACGTGGTTAAGCTAGAGCAGTCAAAAGATGGGTGATCTACCGGGAAGTCATTCGCGGTACCGTGTTAGTGAGACCAAAACACGGAGAACGGTCACGTGGTGATTGCAGGGTCAGTATATCATGACTTTCAAACTTCTCGGTTAATGTTCCGACCATCGAACAGGGGTGGGCCGGCCCATGGACCTAGTGAGAAGACATGGGGGCTCACTGGTAAAGACAGTTGGGGTGTTATACTTAAAGTGCGGGATTAGTTTTTAACTAAAATTAAATTTAATAGGTTATGATATTTTATTTTTATGGTTTATTTATGTTATACTTCATATATTATTTTATTATCTATTGGTTAATCGAAATAAACACACGTCTCATGCTATTTTATTAATTTTGTTACTTAATTAATAAAGTGGATTTTCTGTGTGAATAATAAATAAACATATTCTATGGTATTATGTTAGATTAATTTGGAAATAGTTTCCCATGAATAGCATCTTATGTTTAAGTGAAATATTTCAATTGTTAATTATATGACAGTTATGATTTTTGATAGTTAAAGAAAAAAATAAACATTACAGTCGTTGTTATGTCACAATATTATCGTTTTATTATTTTGATCTCATATGTTCTTAATCATTTGGTTTGATATTGGTTTAAGCTGGTTTAATAAATTATTTATTCGATGTGCATAAATTATAATTGTGTATCAATTATTGTTTATTATTTATTATTATTTACATAAAATTTAAATTATTTTTTAATATTTGAATACTTTCAAATTTAATTTGAAATAATTTCTTTTGTTTTGAATAATACTAACACAATAGCCATGTTTTTATAAGCAAAATTTTAAATGATTCATGAATACATGTGTTATTTATAAAAGATGAGATTTTGTATAACATTTTAAGCAAATGAGAAACATAAAGTGTTTTTCAACATCATCTCCACATCGGATCTCATATCTCCAATGCTTTTCTCTTCAGTCATATAAGTATTTTTATCAATTATATTTTATATTAATACATAACCAATTAGAGTTTGATAATATAAAATAATTCATATGATAAGATAAGATCTGTCATTTTTTAGTGAATTAATTGGTTGATTAAGAAATTTGTTTAAAAGTATATTAGTAAGAAACTTCCAAATACGATAGGAGTAATATTCTCATAAAAAGTGTTTTTGTTTATAGAATATAATTTGATATTACATTTATACTTATAGTTCATTACTATCATCTTTAATGAGGGTTTCAATTTTAAGTACTTCACCCAAAAAAAATCCACAAATCTTTTAGAGAAATCTAAAGAAATGAATGATCACCACATGTGACATTAAATATCTTATTATAATTTTCTGAATATAAAGATTACATGATTTCAAGTCTGTAAATAAATCTTAACTATGTTAGCAATTATTTTGGAAATCAATGATACAAAAATGGTAGAGAATACATATTGCGTTCCACGTAAATAATGTTCAGATTAACTTAAAGAGAGATATAAAAAGTACTCTGAACTTATATCTTTTCTCATTGAGACTGAGAAAAAGAATGAGCTATTGATGAAAAAAATCATAAATCACATCTTGTTGGTTATCCCTCGTTCCTTGAAGTGAATGTTACATAATATACTAAAAGAAAATGAAAATAACCATGCCAATAACATTGGTCGAGGAAAGCTATGGAAGTGATCATAGATGTGAATGTCAATGTGGATATGAATATTGTCAAAGTCAAAAATTGAGACTAGGGAGTTCCTTTTTAAGAACTTAGATTCTCACCAGAAGTGGGAAAATACAGATGGTAATAAACAAGAGTTATTTCTATCAATAAAGATGAAAGAAACAAATGCGAGTACAATACAAAGTAGTATAAAACATATTAAAAGCTCCATAAAAACATATATATATATATGAATGTCTATATGGAAATGAAATTTTAACTCATTGGTGCAATGTATTCTCCTAAGTAGGCCTGGAACTTTAACCCGGAACCCGAACCTGAACCCCAACCCAACCCGAAATACCCGAATCCGAACCTGAAAAATAAATTCAAAAAACCCGATCGGTTTCTATTTGTCTAAACCCGAAAAACTGAAACCTGAATAAACCGACACGAACCCGACCCAAACCCGATGTATAAATCTAAAAAACCCGAACGGTTTCAATTTGTCTAAACCCAAAAAACCGAAACCCGAATAAACCGAACCCAAACCGGAAATACCCGAACCCGAATCCTAAATACCCGATTATATTCGATTTTTTCGATTTTTTCATTCCATTGGGTATTTTGATTTTGAAAAAACCCCGAAAACCTGAATCCGAATCCGAAATATCTGAATCCAAACCCAAAATAAAACCCGATCGGATTTGATATAAAACCCGAAACCCGACCCGAACCCGAAATAAACCGACCCAAACCCGATGAATAAATTAAAATAACCCGAACGGGTTTTATTTGTCTAAACCTGAAAAACCGAAACCCAAAAAAACCGAACCCAACCCAACCCGAAAACCCGAAGTCCCAGCCCTACTCCTAAGTCTCAAAGAAATTTATTGAGCTTTAACGATATTCAACACTGGATATGGTAATTTGATTTCAAGTTACATCCAAGTGATGATTATCAATTATAGAGCGAGATACAGTTTGAGATTGATGGACCTGAAGTTTCATCATCTCGAGGGGTAGAATTAAGGAATCCCACATCTACAGTAAGTGGAAAAACTAAAATATGACATTTACTTTCAAAGTAAGATTAATTAGTCATCTTTAGCGTATTTCAAATCTTTATTCTCTAAGTCTCAAAATGTAGAAGGATCAAATATAAAATACATGATCCAAGTAGGGTATGTTATTAATCTTTATTCTCAAAGTCTCAAAATATAGAAGGATCAAATATAAAATACATGATCCAAATATGGTATGTTATTATTCTAAAATGAGATTCCTTTCTGGATTGATAAACTTGCAGTATTATCATTTCGAGGGGGAGAGTTAAAGAATCTGATATTTCATAATACGTGAAACATCCAAAAGATTATGTAATCACTGAAACTGGGATTGATGAATCTTTCATGAAGTAAATTCATGATATTTTGAGACAAAACATTTTGAGACAATAAGCGAAAGAAATGTTCGATACGTTTCAAATGTAAAGTATTTTTCAAGGAAGCAAAAGAACTACTTATATTTATACTAGATTATACTACACAAAGATTCGTGTAATAGAAATAAAAGATGTTGGTAAATTAAAAGTTTATGTAATATACTATTGTTTGGTACGAACCGATTAGACCATTACGGTTCAATAAAGATGTGAAAGATAATCGATGAGAATATTCATTAAAAACTAGAAGATTCTCTTGAATGATTTCTCATATGTTGGTTGCTCATAAGAGAAGCTGATAAGAAAAAATTAATAATTTTTCTTTTTTACTTTACCTTATCTAATATCAATTGAAAATTTATATTTTTGGAAATTTTGATATATTTAAAAAGATTTGATTAAAATGATGATCTGACATATTTTATTAGTTATTTTAAATCCTATGTGGACATTTTAGTGGCATATAACTTCAACTTTTATATTATATATATATATAACAATATCATACATAACTTTTTTTGTTATCATATCATGAGAAACTGAACTCTAAAATATTAAATTAAAATTAAAAGAATCTTTACTTTTGTAAGATTAATTAGATTTATTCATTTACTAGAAATTTAGAATGTCGACTGTAAAAACAATGGATTTCAAATTTGTTTAAACTTTACATAAACATACTAAATTCTGACTGGCACTTTAAAAGTGTAGGATTTTTTTGACAAAATTTGAATTTAATATAAAAGAAAATCTTGGTTTTCAATTTTTAATTTACTTGAAATTTTAAATTTGTTTTTGAGACAAAATATATTTATAGATTAGAAAGTTTGAGATGTATTAACAATTTGCAAAATTTTTGTTATAGATATATATGTATTATAAAATTTGCAAATTTTTAATCCACTCTAAAGGTGAACAACATTTTTTAATTTGTTTTCATTTTTCAGTTTTTTACTTTGTAGAAGTTGAACTTTAAGATGTGTTGATTTTAATTGAATTTTAGTTTACTCGGATCATGACTGTAACTTGTGAGTGGCAATATAGTGTGTGATCATGATTTTTAAAATAATTTTATGATATTTTATTTTTAATAAAATATTAGTTTCAAAAATTATATAATGTAAGTTTAATATGTTTTGCGTTAATCAAAAAATATTTTGTTTTTACTACTCTCACAATTAATTTTTATTTTTATATAAATATAATTACAGATTTATATGTGTCAAAATAAAAAAATTCCATTATTTAATTCACTTTGCGTTGGTTTAAATTTATTATAATTTTTATAATAAAAATGGGTTAATCCATTCGTTTAAACCATCATGGAATATCTGAAATTTTTTTTTTAATGTTTTCATAACTGAAAGGTGTTAATTCGTCTTTTTAACCCGTTTCACAGAAATTCAAATATTTTGCATATTCGATGAAATAACCCGCAATAAACATTAATCGTAAAAAAATATTACCCCCAACCCGTTCACTAAGTAATCAAATAATTTTTAATATTTAAAATTTTATTAAATTAAAAATTATCATTCTAATTTTTAATATTTTCAATTTTTATCAAAGTAAAATATGTATTTTATAAATTAAAAATTAATTATTATTAATCTGAATAAAATTTTATAATATTCATTCAAAAATATAAAATATTTTGAAAAGTAATTGGTGTATCTTACTTAAATTGATTTTACGATTTATAAAAATAATTTTAAAACAAGAATCTTCGTTTTATAGTAAAATCTTCGTTTCACAAAGGATGGAAGATGATGGTTGAAAGCTGGACTAAGGTCACTCTCTTTCAAGCCGGTTGGATGGATGATGGATAGATGTGATTGACTCTCTCAATCCTTGGGTATGATTGACTCTCTCAATCCTTGGTGAACTAGCCTTGCTTGAGTCACACAAGCAATCCTAATCCTATAATCTATGAATCAAATGAATCTCTCAAATGAAACTAAAGACAATTGTTTAAACAAAGACTCTCTTTGAAATAAACTGAAACAAACTTTATGTTTTATTTGGTTGATTGAAAGGTGCCTTTTACAATGGCTAACTATGAGCTTATATAGTGCTCAGGTTACAAAGAATTTAAACACAAAAATATTCTTCACTTAATAGAAAACTAGCTGTTGGAGATAATGTGGGAAATAGGCTGAATGAGGGGGATTTGTTGACTCCTTTGAATCTTGATAGCTTGGGAAGGTAATGATGATCTTTTGGAGTGTCCAGGTTCATGGAATATAGCCTCAATTCGTAGCTGTCTTCAAAATATAGCTGTTGGTCTTTGTCAAATAATTTCATGTTGAATGCTCTTGAGTCCAAATAAGGCAAGTTGATCCATATGCTTCTCTGCCTGATCCTGTGTGGACTGGTGCTTCCTAAGGTGTTGTAGAGTTCTTCTAGAAGAGTATTAATGTCTCCTGGTAGCCATAAATAATTCTGGGAGCTCCTAAACCGAAGTGGTTTAGACATTTCCTCAAATTGAACCAAGCTGTCCGGGTTTGGAGAATGGATGATAACTTGGGCCTCCATTGGTTGTTTCGTCTGGTCTTGGGCTTTCTGGAACCATGAGAAGTCCATTAACATTCTCCAAGTGGTCTGAGGTCGAAATTGTGAGTGAGTTGGGCTGTGCAGATCGATCTTTGGGCTGGTCGCGCAGTGCAGTCCGAATCCGGTTTGCCAACTTGTAAAATCCATAAATTCTATGTATGAATTTGGTTTGATGTGAATCCAGTTTTCCTGGTTTCCTTTTTTAGTTGAGAATCCAAAACAATTGGGTTTGTTGCTTAACTCCTTTTGGTTTGGTTGGGACGCTCCATTTAGTGCTCGTTGGTCTTCTTCGGGCCCATTGATGATCTTCTGGATGGAATCCCCAATAACTTTTTCTTGGGAAACGTTTTTGGGCTGATTCTTCTTCGTGGTATCTCCTAGATGGGTTGAGTGTATGATCCAAGTGCTTGTTGGGCTGGAAAGTTTGGTCTTGGTCTCCATTTGAGCTGAACCCAGCTCATTGGTCTCCTTAGCTCTCCTCAGCCTTATTTTTCTCTCCTCCATGGGTGGCTCCGGGTTGGATAGCCTGGTACTGGTTCTGAGGGTCACATCATAGAGTGGTGGTCTTCTTATCCACGGTCGAGCCTTCTCTGTTTTAATTTTTAAAGTGGGGTTTGGTGGTTTGTGGTTGATTTTCTGGATATCTTATGGTGTTGGCAATTCCTTGAGGACGGGATCTGTTATCATCTCGGGGTTTTCAGGTTTTCATCCCGTAAATTGCTTCGGAATGGTGGCGCTTGTTCTCTCCGCTCGTGTGGCTCCTCCGGTGGTGTATCTTTGCGATGGCTCAAGGCGAGTGGTCCGTTGGCTCTCCCTGATTCCGACGGCGTCTTTTTCCATCGGTGTGGCTTTAGGTACTCACCGGGTTGTGTTTGTCTTCTCGGGTAGATCGTCGCTTGCGCTTCTTAGCTAGTTAGAATAGGTTAGGCTCCGGCTTGACCGGTGTTGATGTTGAACCTTGCTTGGCGGTTCTGTTGAGGCGGCAGTTCTGTCTTTTCGGCTTCTTTATTTGGTGATAGATAAGTCCGTTTTGGCTTAATCGGAGATCGCGTTGTTCTCGGAGAAGCTGTAAGCATCTGTTTTCTTATGGTTTTGAGGGCGGACCTTTGAAACAATGGTGGTGGTAACTACGATGAGGACTCTAGTTCTTTGGAACTGTTGCATAAACGGGATGGTCTACACTTTGGCGTGTGATTGCTGCGTTACTGTTGGGCTTTGTTCAGTTTTCATTCTGCTTTCTTTGTCTTTTGTAGTCGAGTTGTGCTTTCGGTTGTATCTATTTCGATTTTCGTATTGTTGTCAATAGTTTTAGTCGTTCTGTTTATCTTTGTTGTATCTGTGTTTTCTGTTAAAAATTTAAAATGGTATAAAATTAAATATTTTACCAAAAAAAATCTTGGAAGCGTTCTTGATTTTATGTAAAGAGATCAATAGAATCTTGAAGGTAACTTACATTTTGTTTGTTTGCTGAAGATTTTAAAATGTAACGATTGCGTCTATATAAAATGATGACTATCGATTCCTTTGACCTTTTTACCTTTTTCTAAAATTTATTGAGTTTGAGTTACGTTTTCCTTCCATGTATCTGTGAGAATTCTGCCAAAACAATCAAACAAAGAAAAGGTTCTTTAAAAGGCTAAATAAAAGTTACTATTGTTTCTTTTATAATTTTTGTTTTTAGTTAGTCTACCGTTTGAGTGTTCTTAACTACCATCACTTGTAAGCCAAAATATCCTTTTAAATAAAAACTAGTCCTAAAGACCGGATTATAATATATAATCGTTTAAAAAAATCTTTAATCATAATATAAATATATATATATATATATATATTAATTTATATGTATAAATTTTAAAACTTTTTAATAACTTATAACAATAATTGGTGTATTATTTCATTTAAGTATATTTATCATTATAGAATATATATATATGTCATAAGATTCTTTTTATAGATCAAAATTATTGTATTATTTGAAAATATGTTTAGTAGAGATAATGTTAATTTCCATAATTATTTTAAGAGATTTAAGGATTGTTCAAAACAGATCTTTGAGGATTTTTTAAAAATTTTTAGTGATTTAGTTTTGATTTAAATTTTAATCATAATTGACATATATGGTTTGACCAAATTACTCTTAATGAACATTTGAAAAAACTATTAAAATGCAATGACAATTTATGTAATTTAACACATGGTTCAAGGTTTTTTCTATAATGTTTCCTGTTTTAATTGTATAGATAGGGAAATTGCTATAAATACCATATTCAACATACATTTTTTTTTAATAATACATTCTTTACAAAATTACATTTACTTTTAGGGTAGTACAATTACTTTCTTACCTTCAATTATTCTATTACTCTTTCTTTCCCAAATTCTCTCTGCCTCGTCACTCCCGATCTCCACACGGCAGCGAAACCCTCGCTGTCTCCCCAAATTCTTTGCTCAGGTTGTAGAATCAGTACATGATATTGTTCAAATCAGGAAAGATCTTTCTGAACTATGATGCTTGTGCTAGTGGATGTAAGTGATCGAGATATGGTTGAAACCATAGAGGTTAACCTGCGAAAGTCTGCTTGCTAAATGAAAATGAAAGAATGCGGTTACCGCAATGTCATCGGAACCAAAATAAGTTCATGATGCAGTTAAAAGAGAGGCAAAGAAAGGTGTTGCATTTCATGAACTATTGAAGGTTGCCAAAAAGATCGATCGAGAGTATGGTGTAAGGTCTAAGATGAAGAACAGTGAGAAGGATTTGTATTCATGTGAGAGTGGAAGTCCGATAGAGAGGACCTAACTTGAAAGCCTCAAACATTACAAGTTGGGATTCCTCTTTCGCGTCTCAATGGTTCAAGCGAAAGTGGTGATAGTATGCAGACCAAAATCAAGGAAACGCTACGTCCTTTCTATGGAATTTGTAGAAAACTTTTGCTCGAGGAAGAAGCAAAGCCTGTTAAACAAAAGAAGTTCAGAGTAGATTCTGGGGCTGCAAATATTATTAAGGAGAAAGGGATATATCTCAATATTGGAAAGCATATTTTGGAAGCTGTACCTGGGATTGAGGTTAGTGATGAGTTTCAATACAGGATGGAGGTGAACATTCTCGTTATACATAAACCGAGTCAAGGCGGTATCGATGACATGAAGGTCGATAATGAAATACTTACGACGAGTATTGTAGCCTCTGGAGGATACAATGACGAGCTGGACAACACTGATGTCTCGACTTCACGAAAAAGTAATGGAATTTTGCACTCACAATTTTCAAGGTTTAGTTTTCCTTATTTTAAGTTAAACATTAGAGCCTGCAGTATTAGACCGTCTTCAAACGTTTCTACTCATGCCAAACATGCTTTTCAAATGATTCTCATTTGAAGTGATAAAACTGAACTGTTTATTAAATCATTACGCAACAATGATAATGAGTTCCTTTCATTTATCAGCTCGTTTTTTTCTCATTAGAAGTGATAGTAATGAGCTGTCTGTTAAGTCATGAGGCGTAGACTAAATGAAGATGAAAAAAGACAAAGAGCAAGTGGAAAAGTGAAGAATGCCTCTTGTTGTCTTTTTGATTTGATACTATTTATCAGTCAGTCAATGGTTGTGATTAATCTGAGTTATTGTTTCTGCTGCAGGAAGCTAACAAAATTCATCTAAAAACATCATGGGAACCATCTTCCATACATTGTTTGTTATAGTTTTGTTGGTTTTAGACTTTTAGTGTATGGGTTTGTGTTTTATATCATATATAATTTGATTAAAAGAGAAGAATATGATTTTGTATTTTATTAAATTACACTCTCTAATAACATTACAAACATTTATAAATTTATAAATAGTTTTAGTCTTTATGTAGTGAGATAGGTCGCAGTTGAGTACATTTATTTGTAAAATAATTATAAACCTTTATAAATAATTTATATACTTTAATAAAATTATTTATAGACTATTATAAAAGTTTGATAAATCCTTATAAACCATTTATAAATCTTCACAAATAATTAATAAATCTTTTTTCAGTTTTATAAACTTCAATAAAAAAATTTATAAACATTTCTATATAATTTACAAAACCTTATAAATAATTTATAAACCCTTACAAATGATTTATAAAATAATTTTATAAACCCTCGTAAATTGTTTATAAATATATATGGATTTATAAGGGTGCTTGTATAACATCAATTTTATAAAGGTACTTATAAAACATCAATTTATAAATCTTGTGATTCATACAAAAATTCTAAAACATTAATTTTGGGGAGGTTTTACTGTAAAGCAAGTGACATATAGATTCAAAATTTTATAAATCCTAAAAAATGATTTTATAAACCCTTATAAAGGATTTTATAAACCCATATAAATTTATAAAATCCTTTATAAACTCTTATTAAGTTATGTGTAATATTTTTTTTACGAACCCTTGTAAATGATTTATAAAGCCTGTATAAATAACTTATAAAGCTTTGTAAATTTTACATAATGATTTATAAACTCTTATAAATGATTTATACATCCTTATCAACCCTTATAAAATAATTATAACCCCTTATAAACACTTATAAATTATTTATAAATATATATATAGATTTAAAAAAATTTATTAAATTATTTATATATCCTTATAAATAATTTATAAACCCTTATAAAAATATATAAATACTTATAAAATAATTTATAAACCTTTATAAATAATTTGTAAGACCTTGTAAATGATTTACATACGCTTATAAATAGATTCATAAATTCTTAATTTTTTATAAAATTTTATATATATTTCTAAACCTTTATAAATGGTTTATAAAGAGAGGATTTTACATAAACCAAAAAGTTATTTTTTTTAACTTCAAACTGTAATCATTCAAATAGTTTACATCATACCAAACATTGTATAGATTGTTACAAAGAAAAAAAAAACATTTTATAGACTTCCCAAATAGTAAGTTGTTACTCTCAATACATAGAAATATTGAATTACCATAACGGAGCTTACATAAGACCTCTAGAATCACCATAAAACACATTATTGTACATTCCAACCTCGTCTTTATCATGCAGAAGCAAAAATAGTCCTCTTCAGCCTCTTTAAAGTAATCCTTCACTTTATAACCCAATACAAAAAGATCCCATCGACTAGCAGTTATGACAAACATCAGGAGAAACTCTATGCAAATATATAAAGAGATGGATAGAAATAAAATATCAAATTATCTCTATGAACGATGATGGAGTCAGAGAAGTAACCACAAACAAGGCATCTAAACACAGGTTCCCTGATTTTCAGGAATGATAGAGCTACTACAAATTATCATTCCATTCAAACAGAACATCTTATCGATATCTGACCAAAGGCAAAACACAAGCTAAGTTAGCCACTAGAGAGCAAAAAAAAAACCAACCTTGAAAAGAAAAGTAACCAGATGGATTGAGATTTCTCATGGAAGTGGAAGTCCTGAGGTTGAAAATCCTCACTTAAGTTTCTTTCTCAAACAAACGATTGATTGAGAAAACAATATCCATCAGTAAAATATCAAAGATAGCGAGAACTTCCAAAGGATACCGAGCCATCTTGTTGTAGAAATTAGAATCATAACTGAACACATCATACGGATCAACATCAATCCATTCTCCTTCAATTTTAATCACCTTCCATATTGAAGCCATATACTTTCCTTCTCTAAAAAAATATCCACTATTCTCTTTCGCTTCTAGAATATTAGGCTTAGGCAATATCTAGGGTTTCACTCCTACAACGGAACCCATAGAGACAATCACTGAAGAAGATAGCGAAGATAGCTAAAGCAATGGAGACCACGGCAAAGACGAAAATGACAGAAATAGCATTGTACGAGAAACTATACTTGAATTCACAAGTGGAGAGGAAAGTCTGATTACCTTCGAATATGAAGGGCTCGAAAATCACTGCTCTCACTGCTACAAACTCACACACCAAATCCAAAAATGCCCAGATCTGCTCCATACGCAACAATTTGGGGATGGACCAGACGACCTAAAGACAAGAACAATTGACACCACGACGAAAAGTTCACCAGTGAGTAAGAAAGTGGTAGCACAAATCACTAAAGAACTGATACCTCGCACGGAACCGAATAGGGAAGGAAGAAAGGCAACAAATCTTCAAAATACAGATCATCAAAATGGGAATTTGGAGTTTCAGCAACGTCGAGACCGCCATGGAAGTCTATTTGGGGAAAGAGTAGCATACTACTCGCCTCAAAGACCACCCCTCCTGAACAAAATATCCCCTGCAATAGAGAACCAACAAATTAAAGAATGGAAGACACCAAGGTATCACAGAACAAATTACCGGCTGAATAATCTGGACACCAAAAACAAAAACAACTTTGAGGAGAGAAATCAGGAACGAGCTGGATCTACTACAGCCAATACCCGCCAATGGAGAGAAAAACGCCAATCATACTCACGACCAGACCACACTACCCGGTCTGATCGCTTACCTACACAATGAATAACCAGCCCCCAAAGGCCCAAGGCACTGTTAGAAGTACCAACAACAGGCCTGACCAGGTCAATGGAAAATCAGCCAGAGGAGACCTACAACAAAATAACCAAATCCCTACTACAGATTATGTCGGCGATGTGGGGAAATAGAAACTATTCAACCCCTCTTCTTCAATTTTCTTTTCGCAAAAAGTGTGTGGAATTCGGCACCCTTTGCCACACCACCAGGTACGAACTATGTTAACTCCTTCCATCAAGGCTGGAAACATATGAATATGATTCAGGGGCTTCCTCCAAATGGACGCCCAGTGGGTACTATTGCATCATGGCTTATCTGGAGTTTATGGACTGCAAGAAATACCCTTCTCTTTAATGCAAAACAATTACTACCCAGTGAAGTGGTATAGAGAGCACTAACGACAGGCAGGGAATGGCTTACCGGTCAGAAATCCGCGGAGTGTAGTTATACTTTCAGTCGCCAAACACCAAACAATAAGAAGCGAAAGTGTGAACCATATATACAATAATGATTACACTATACTAAAGATGATTTTGTCTTGAGGCAAAATTGTTCAAAGATTTCAATATTTGGAACATGGTAATGAACAAGAGCTAACAATTTTACCAATCAGTTTTGAAACTTTGAAATGGAGCTAAGTGTTAATTCCAAATGAAATAGTTTATTGGCTCATTACAAGATAAAAACTGGAAGGTAGTTCATTTCATCATCACTACCACATCTTATCACAACTATGTTCCTATTGTTTTCAAACGCAAAACAAAAATATGATTTATGCAAACTTAAAAAATAAAGAAAGGGATATGGAGATAAACAGTTTGATGACGTTTATACAACCCGTGTCTCATATATCGATAAGATCCCCCTGGCAAAGCAACAAAATCATAATTATAAGGCAGCATGGTGTGGAGTTTATATCAAACAGACAAATGTATGATTTTTTATGTAATCCTATAGAGATTAAGCTAGGAAGAAAAAGATTATCGAGAAAAATTGATATTCTGATTACTTCCAAACAACATACCTGCTTCTTATTGTCCGACTTCTTAAACCGCTTGGAAAAGTGTCTCTTAACTTTCTGGCCAACAACATAAACAAAATCACTACAATTAGAATTGCTTAAAGATCACATCCAGTGCCTAATACAAGAGGCAACAACAATTGATAGAATAGAATAGGAAGTAACAACTAAAGAGGAGATATGCCAGATTTTCACAGTTAACTGTTACATGTACAGAATTACAGAACAAAGAACAGCCACATTTTTTCATGGAAACACCATTATCGAACATCAAATTGAACAAGAGTAAAGCCCGGAGAATGCAAAATCGAAGACACTCTAAAAAAATGGAAAGTTATGAAAATCTGGAAAAGCACCATCGTATCGTCGCCTGCATCAGCGGAGAGACAGAGAGCTTTAGTGTGATTGAGAAGAAGATTGATATCGAAAAATCAGAAGAAAAAAAGGAAGAGGAAGAGGAGGATATGTGATTTTGAAGCTCTAGAGAAACAAATGTGAGTGTTTTGCTCGGGAGAGCTGCAGAAGCGCAAGGGGAAGGGAAAAAGATGAAGGCCACGAGGAGGAAAGAAAAAAAGTAGAATCTTTTTAGGAAAAATAATTATTCAATTCGGTTTATAATTAGGGAGGATCCAAATTTATATGGGTTTGGGTGGATAATCCGATTAAACTATGGTTGAGTTTGTAAATTTGTAGAATTATTAAGGGTTTGAATGTCTTTGTATACGTTTTGGTTTTAAAAGAAAATAACTTTTAAAACCAGGTTATTTGAGCTTTTCTCAGAGGTGAGAGGGGCATTAGAGATTAAAGTTCAAGAAATCAAGACATAGAGAACCAAGTAAAAAAGAGACTTTTGGGAAACATGAAAAGTGATAGTTTGCATAGACCATGAGCTAAAATGCCCTTGTGGCTTCTAAAAAAATCTGTGTACCCCTTTTAATCTCCCTACCCCTTTCTTACTTTTGTGTCAACTTTACCCTCTTTTTTTCTTTTCCATTTTCATTTTCTTTTATTTTTTTTGTTCTTTTCTTTCTTTTGACAGCTTTCTCTTCTGATGTGATCCCAAGATCGGTCAAGCCGGTTCCAGCCATGTACGAGCCACCCTTAACCAGAGCCGGAGCTAGAAGAATAAGAGATGGCTTCAACAGTCCGTAGAGACCTTGCTGGTCGAACACGAGGTTGACAACATGATGTGACCCCCAGAACCAGTACCAGGCTATCCAACCCGGAGCCACCCATGGAGGAGAGAAACATGAGGCTGAGGAGAGCTAAGGAGACCAATGAGCTGGGTTCAGCTCAAATGGAGACCAAGATCAAACTTTCCAGCCCAAAAAGCACTTGGATCATACACTCAACCCATCTAGGAGATACCACGAAGAAGAATCAGCCCAAAAACGTTTCCCAAGAAAAAGTTATTGGGGATTCAATCCAGAAGATCATCAATGGGCCCGAAGAAGACCAACGAGCACTAAATGGAGCGGCCCAACCAAACCAAGATGATTTAAGCAACAAACCCAATTGTTTTGGATTCTAAACTCAAAAAGAAAGCCAGGAAAACTGGATTCACATCAAACCGAATTCAGACATAGAAGTTATGGATTTTACAAGTTGGCAAACCGGATTCGGACTGCACTGCGCGACCAGCCCAAAGATCGATCTGCACAGCCCAACTCACTCACAATTTCGACCTCATACCACTTGGAGAATGTTAATGGACTTCTCATGGTTCCAGAAAGCCCAAGACCAGACGAAACAACCAATGGAGGCCCAAGTTATCATCCATTCTCCAAACCCGGACAGCTTGGTTCCATTTGAGGAAATGTCTAGACCAATTCGGTTTAGGAGCTCCCAGAATTATTTATGGCTACCAGGAGACATTAATAATCTTCTAGAAGAACTCTACAACACCTTAGGAAGCACCAGTCCACACAGGATCAGGCAGAGAAGCATATGGATCAACTTGCCTTATTTGGACTCAAGAGCATTCAACATGAAATTATTTGACAAAGACCAACAGCTATATTTTGGAGACAGCTACGAATTGAGGCTATATTCCATGAACCTGGACACTCCAAAAGATCATCATTACCTTCCCAAGCTATCAAGATTCAAAGGAGTCAACAAATCCCCCTCATTCAGCCTATTTCCCACATTATCTCCAACAGCTAGTTTTCTATTAAGTGCAGAATATTTTTGTGTTTAAATTCTTTGTAACCTGAGCACTATATAAGCTCATAGTTAGCCATTGTAAAAGACACCTTTCAATCAACCAAGTAAAACATAAAGTTGTTTCAGTTTATTTCAAAGAGAATCTTTGTTTAAACAATTGTCTTTAGTTTCATTTGAGAGATTCATTTGATTCTATAGATTATAGGATTAGGATTGCTTGTGTGGCTCAAGCAAGGCTAGTTCTCCAAGGATTGAGAGAGTCAATCATACCCAAGGATTGAGAGAGTCAATCATATCTATCCATCATCCATCCACCAGCTTGAAAGAGAGTGACCTTAGTCCAGCTTTCAACCACCATCTTCCATCCTTGTGAAACTCAGTTTTGAGGATCACATCATCTGGTATCAGAGCCTAAACGGCTCCTAAATCAGGTTTTATCTATCCATTTATCCCTTTTCTTTGTTGTTCTTAACTTTCTGCATTTTGTTCTTGTTCTTGCAATCATTTAATTAAAAAATAAAAATAAAAATATTTTCTTTGTTTATTTATTTTCTGATTTGTTTTGTTTTCTCAAAAATCTATAAATAATAAAAAAAAAAAATCATTTGTTCAATTGTGTTTTGAATTTATTTGTTTCTGTTATTTCTCATTAATAAAAAAAAAAATCTTTATTATTCCCATATGTGTTTGTGTCTCATTTGAATTTTAAGAAAAAAAAAAAAAATCCATAAAAGAGCCAATCCTTATTTATAGCATTTATCATTTCATTTTAGCATAACTCTTATTACCCTATTTAGCAAACCATGTGCATTATCATTTAGTTTTTGAATTTTGATTTCTGTCCAGCAATTGTTTCCTAGTTTAGATTTCTGTCATAGCAATTATTTGCATTCATTTGAAAAAAAAAAGGAGAAAGAAAACATAAAAAAAAAAAGTCTGTCCAAATTTGCTTAATACTTATTTCTTTGAAGCCATTCATACACTTTGTGTTTAATTAAGGTACAAGCTACAATGGAAGAAGAAGAAGAAGATTGGGAGCAAGATGATGCTTTTGAAGAAGACACTTGGTCTGAGGCACATTCAAATGCCAGCTATGAAGAAAATCTAAATGATGGAGATCTTGAACCAGAACCACCAGATTGTAGTCAAGATGACACAAGCCAATATGAGTGGCCCGGAGAAGAAACCAATGAAGAAGAAGGCCATGGAGACTTGTGGCATGAAGAGACTGAATCTCAATTCAGTGTAGGAGAAGGAGACCACGAAATTGAAGCTGAACATGGAGAACTCAATCATGAAGACAAGTTTGTGGAGCCTTACACACATGAAGAAGAAACTGATTCACTAATCAGTTTAGAAGAAACTGAGCAGTATGGTGAAGAATTAGAATACCAAGAGGAATATGCTCATGGGAGTGAAGACATCAATGAGGCTGAGAGATGGGAAGAAGATGAGCCAGGACGTGGTGACATGGAGCCAGCACCACCAGACCATACTTCACATAATTACACCCACCAAACCAAAAGCAACCAAGGTAATAGTTGTGAACAATTTGATTTTCAACTCCTAACATTTTCAGGTCATAAGAAAGGACCAGAAGCTTATATGAATTGGGAAAGGGAACTTGAGTATTGGTTTCGGTTCCACAATATCCCAAAAGAGAAGAGACTAGCCCATGCTGTTAACTCACTTGTTGGAGAAGCATCTTCATGGTGGATAAGTGAAGAACTAATGTCCCACTACATTAAGCCAATTCTTACTTGGGGAGACCTGAAGCAACGAATGTACAGGGAGTTTGTACTGAGATTCCACAACCAGGACTACACTCCTAAGAGGCTTATGTTTCAGAAAATTACAAGAGAGGCTAAGAAACCAATTCTGGTGAAGGAAGTTCAACAAAGTTCAATTTTTGTACCCTCACTTGAACTTCAAGGAAAATCACTTCAAGGTAAGTCCACTAACTCTAAATCTGTTAAGTTAAAAGAACCAAATTGTTACAGATGTCATAAGAGAGGTCACTTTGCTACAATTTGTCCATCTAGAAAATTGTTAAAAGATCAACCATCCATAGAAATAAAATCAGAAATACCTAAAGAGAGTGATAGTTTAGTTCAGGTTGATTCTGTAAATTCCAATTCTAGACTTATACACTTGTCTTTGCCAAAGAGTTTTGATCCAGGAATAGGACAAGGAGAAAAATCTACAAGGAGAGGTGAAGAAAAGATTACACACCAGACTTGTCCAAAGGAGAATGAGAAAGAAGAAGACAAGCAATTGGAGATATATGCACCACCAACCAATAAAGTGGAGAAGTCTGAGCCAATTACCTTTGATCCTCATCAGATAGCAGCTAAAGATTCTACACCAACTGGTGAAGGCCCTGGAGAAGCTTTATTCATCTGTGAACTAAAGCAAAGTAGCATTCAAGGTAACAAAGAGCCAATTATTTTTCAACTTGCTAAAACTATCAATGCGAGTTTAAGTATTCCAAGATCTATTTCTATATTTTTAAATTCAGATATAATGCACTTGTTTCTTGTCAAAAGTGTTGATAATATTTCAGGTTCTAAGGACACAAGCCCCAAAGAAGTTCCAACAAGGAAGACATTGATGATAAATCAAACTCTAAACCAAGAGGCATCACCTCCAATGGTGAATAAGACCAAGGCTATCAACTGGGTAAAGAGTACAAAGCAGAGGGGTGACGCAACAGACCAAAAAAGAGGAGTAATTATATCTATTTACTCAAAGGAGAGCCACCAGATGTCCAACAACAATCCCAACTCAGCACAACCCAAAACCACCTCCAAGGTAAGCCCCTAAACCCTCATATATTTCAATTTACTAACTTGACTTATCTATGTGCAGGTAAATCAGTTCTGAGGACAGAACTTTTACAAGGGGGAGAGAATGATGTGACCCCCAGAACCAGTACCAGGCTATCCAACCTGGAGCCACCCATGGAGGAGAGAAACATGAGGCTGAGGAGAGCTAAGGAGACCAATGAGCTGGGTTCAGCTCAAATGGAGACCAAGATCAAACTTTCCAGCCCAACAAGCACTTGGATCATACACTCAACCCATCTAGGAGATACCACGAAGAAGAATCAGCCCAAAAACGTTTCCCAAGAAAAAGTTATTGGGGATTCAATCCAGAAATCATCAATGGGCCGAAGAAGACCAACAAGCACTAAATGGAGCGGCCCAACCAAACCAAGATGATTTAAGAAACAAACCCAATTGTTTTGGATTCTCAACTCAAAAAGGAAGCCAGGAAAACTGGATTCACATCAAACCGAATTCAGACATAGAAGTTATGGATTTTACAAGTTGGCAAACCGGATTCGGACTGCACTGCGCGACCAGCCCAAAGATCGATCTGCACAGCCCAACTCACTCACAATTTCGACCTCATACCACTTGGAGAATGTTAATGGACTTCTCATGGTTCCAGAAAGCCCAAGACCAGACGAAACAACCAATGGAGGCCCAAGTTATCATCCATTCTCCAAACCCGGACAGCTTGGTTCCATTTGAGGAAATGTCTAGACCAATTCGGTTTAGGAGCTCCCAGAATTATTTATGGCTACCAGGAGACATTAATACTCTTCTAGAAGAACTCTACAACACCTTAGGAAGCACCAGTCCACACAGGATCAGGCAGAGAAGCATATGGATCAACTTGCCTTATTTGGACTCAAGAGCATTCAACATGAAATTATTTGACAAAGACCAACAGCTATATTTTGGAGACAGCTACGAATTGAGGCTATATTCCATGAACCTGGACACTCCAAAAGATCATCATTACCTTCCCAAGCTATCAAGATTCAAAGGAGTCAACAAATCCCCCTCATTCAGCTTATTTCCCACATTATCTCCAACAGCTAGTTTTCTATTAAGTGCAGAATATTTTTGTGTTTAAATTCTTTGTAACCTGAGCACTATATAAGCTCATAGTTAGCCATTGTAAAAGACACCTTTCAATCAACCAAGTAAAACATAAAGTTGTTTCAGTTTATTTCAAAGAGAATCTTTGTTTAAACAATTGTCTTTAGTTTCATTTGAGAGATTCATTTGATTCTATAGATTATAGGATTAGGATTGCTTGTGTGACTCAAGCAAGGCTAGTTCTCCAAGGATTGAGAGAGTCAATCATACCCAAGGATTGAGAGAGTCAATCATATCTATCCATCATCCATCCCACCAGCTTGAAAGAGAGTGACCTTAGTCCAGCTTTCAACCACCATCTTCCATCCTTGTGAAACTCAGTTTTGAGGATCACATCACAACATAACCGACCAGCTGACCAAGCTCAACATTTCAACCAACCCAGATCAAACCGGCCCAATGGAAGACCAAGTTCGGACCAAGCATCACATTCCATCGGTTCAATCAAGGGAAGATCAAACCAGGGTCGGGCCAAATAATGTGCATGAAATACCTTTGCTAAAGGAAGGCTACGGACTTACCATCTTTAGCATCACCGCCATTAAAGACTGAGGGCCGCACCAAGCCAGGAATCAGACTACATTCACTCCCGCCAACCAGCCAAGGTAAGTCTGATTTTATATTTAATTCCTTTGACTAATCGTTTCTTGTTTTTGGTATGATATGCTTGTCAATCTTTGACTTTTAGTAGATAAGACATCTGTTAGCCATTTTTAGTCCTTTGATTTTTTGGAGTTATTGTAATCTCATTTAAGACCCCTAGAAGGGCACAGCTGTTTGGACTAGTATATAAAGTCCCCTCACAGCCTTGTATTTTTCACACAATCAATAAACAAACAAGCATTTTCTTAAAGAGTTCTCTCTTCTTTGTTTCTTCTTTAGCATTTGCGATTTCTGCCCAAGATTTAACTTGTCTTATCATTGCCTTCATCACCAGGCTTTGTGGCTGAAACACCCCGACCCGGATACACGATCCAGATCAGTTGTTCCACTTCTTAGTCCCCTAGAGACTAAGGCCCTATCCAAACAACTTAACATTTCTAATCCAGGAGGTTCCTCTATCTACCATTATGCGGAATTTTAAGGAGATAGATAATTAAAAAGGAACTCTTATTGATATAAGGATTCGATACAGCATGTTAAAGTTTGCCCGAAGGCTTTACATGGACCGATCCCATCCTATCCTGAGTTCCTAACACACACCACACATCACCAGGGGACCGCCGGACCGTGCACCTAGGCTTGGTCCGTACTCGAACCAACCTCACGTCCTGAAAAGATATAAGCATGTCAGAAACCGGACTGATCCGCAACTGAACTATGCATATGCTTTCCCAGAACCCTTATGCCCCGTTAGTATAGCCGAAGCCTATCCTAACTTATCCTAAGACTTTCCCTAATTGTACTTAGTCATTCAACCAACCGCCCCACATGACCAAGTAACAACTAGGTAGCCTTAGGGACAAATGGCCGAACCATCTGTCCGGAGGAACCAACGGCCAGTGACCGTGGCACTCCTTGGCACGTATCGGCCTTACGGCCGACCGCGGCACTGCTCCGAATTCTCGCGACCGGACCACTTGTACTGACCGTAGAGGTACGGTCACCCAAGGATATGTTCCCACACATCCGAGACATGCCGACACTCACACCGGTTCTGTGGGTCAAGGTTGGGACTCAGCCGTGATGGCCTATGAACCGAACAGGTGCAATCACGCCGAACGGTCGCTAAGGTTCACGAGCGGACCGGGCCCATCGGCCAAGTGGTTTTACCGGCCAAAGACACGCATGACACGTCCCTGGTACGTTTACACATTCGCACCGGGTCACCCTATCCATCCCGCAACCAACCGTCAGGCCCCTCGCTCCAAACGGTATCATTGGCCGAACGGTCGCGAAGGTCCACAGGTCGCGTTTAACCGACCCTTGGCACCAACCGTCCGTCCTGTCCAGATTCTTTCGAACCGGACGATTCCCATAGGCAACCGGCAGTTATTGCTCTCAACCCTTCCCAGGCATCCCGACGTGACCATACGGCCAAAGGTTCCTTTACGGATTCAACCCAGATCGATCCGAAGCCTGATCCAAGCGCACTAAGCGACCCGACCTTGGTAACCGCTTCTCGCACTCTAAGTAATGCCCGAGCAGTTGCGACACAACGTAACTGCTTTCACATGAGATCGGCCGAAACCCAATCTCACGGATCAGCCGTATAGAAAGGTAGAGAGGGAGACAAGTCAAGGTAGCAAGACCGAGCCCCGTCAGTCCGGTTCCGGGATCGCAACGGTTGCCACCGGCGATCCAGGATCGACGGTTAGACACGGGTTTAGTCGTACGTACCTTTCGGGCTTGATCAGGATCGGCAAGGCCTTTGCCTTTATCGACGGCCGGAACTTCCCCTTCCCCGGACATCTCTTCCCGGTCGTAGCCTCTTCTTTCTCACTTCCGATTGTAATCGGTTATTCTCTCTTTTCTTTCTGTTTACGGTTTCTTTCCTCTGCAGGAACTGATGTCGATCAAGTTGCAGGGGTCCTGGTATTTATAGGCGAGGCCCTCCCCTATTCGACAGGCACCAAACGACCAGACGCCTCTTTTCAAAGAGGGTCGCCTTGGTTCGTGGTGTCCCTGCGAACAGGCACCTCTTCACCCATGCCCCTTCGCCTGTCGAACTCAACTGCCCCGAGCACTAGCTGACCCAGCTAACTCACTGGGCCACCAGCTGGCCGCGAGCTGAACCAGCTGACTTAGCTGGAGTGTCACTTCCCCTTCCGGCCCGTGAGCTTCCCCAACTGTCCCCAGCTGACGTTCCTGCTCGAGAGAGCTATTTTCCTTCCATACTTAGCTCGGATTGGGACCATCATCCTGTCCGGCCTTCACCCTTACGGACCATGACCTTAACGACCAAGGTCTTTCAACCAGGCCTCCCTTTCTGGCCCCATGGTCCACGTTCGGGCCTTAGTGTGGTTTTAGGACGTTACAGGTCTCCCCCACCAATGAGGGATTCGTCCCCAAATCCGACTGGTATACCCGCATGGCCAACCCAAACCATCCCGGGTACACAGTCTTCATCTTAGCCTCGGTTTCCCAAGTTGTTTCTTCTTTCCCATTGCAAGTCCACACTACCCTCACAATAGGAACGGTTTTCTTCCTGGTTGCCTTTTCCATCCGGTCCTCAATCCTCTCCGGCCATGTTTCCAAGGCCAGATTTGGCTTTAGGTCCGGTGGCAACCCAGGTTCGAGCACATCTCGGTCAGACAAGCATTTGCGGAGTTGAGAAACATAGAATACATCATGAAATGCTTCCATTTCGACCGGTAGGCCTAACTTATAGGCCACCGTTCCGACCTTCTTCAAGACCTTAAATGGTCCTAGGTATCTCGGGTCCAGCTTGCCCTGTTTCGTTACTCTGGCCCGGCCTTTGAAGGTAATCATTTTGAGATAGACCCAGTCCCCTTCCTGGAACTCCAGGTCTTTTCTCCTCTTGTCCGCGTAGCTTTTCTGCCGATCCTGTGCCTCTTTCATTTTCCTTTTGAGGAACTTAATCTTCTCGGTGGTTTCATCCACAATGGCCGGACCGATTATGCTTCGTTCCCCAACTTGGGTCCAGCATAAGGGGGTTCGGCACGGCCTCCCATACAACGCCTCATATGGGGACATGTCTATACTTGACTGATAGCTATTGTTATAGGCGAATTCAGCCAGAGGTAGGTACCTTTCCCAGGAGTCTCCCCACTCCAGGATACAGGCTCTCAACATGTCCTCCAAGGTTTGTATGGTTCTTTCTGACTGACCGTCAGTCTGTGGGTGATAGGCCGTACTCATTTTCACCTTTGTTCCCAAAGCCTTCTGGACTGCCTGCCAGAAGTGTGAAGTGAATCGGCCATCCCTATCCGAGACGATACTGGCCGGTACACCATGAAGTCTCACGATTTCATTGATGTATTTCCCGGCTAACTTCTCCACTCCATCAGTTTTCCTGATGGCTATGAAATGGGCAGATTTAGTGAGTCGATCTACAACCACCCAGACCGCATCCTTTTTGGTCTTGGTCGTGGGCAAACCTGATGTGATCCCAAGAACGGTCAAGCCGGTTCCAGCTATGTACGAGCCACCCTTAACCAGAGCCGGAGCTAGAAGAATAAGAGATGGCTTCAACCAGTCCGTAGAGACTTTGCTGGCCGAACACGAGGTTGACAACATAACCGACCAGCTGACCAAGCTCAACATTTCAACCAACCCAGATCAAACCGGCCCAATGGAAGACCAAGTTCGGACCAAGCATCACATTCCATCGGTTCAATCAAGGGAAGATCAAACCAGGGTCGGGCCAAATAATGTGCATGAAATACCTTTGCTAAAGGAAGGCTACGGACTTACCATCTTTAGCATCACCGCCATTAAGGACTGAAGGCCGCACCAAGCCAGGAATCAGACTACATTCACTCCCGCCAACCAACCAAGGTAAATCTGATTTTATATTTAATTCCTTTGACTAATCATTTCTTGTTTTTGGTATGATTTTTCTTGTCAATCTTTGACTTTTAGTAGATAAGGCATCTGTTAGCCATTTTTAGTTCTTTGATTTTCTAGAGTTATTGTAATCTCATTTAAGACCCCTAGAAGGGCACAGCTGTTTGGACTAGTATATAAAGTCCCCTCACAGCCTTGTATTTTGACACACAATCAATAAAACAAACAAGCATTTTCTTAAAGAGTTCTCTCTTCTTTGTTTCTTCTTTGGCATTTGCGATTTCTGCCCAAGATTTAACTTGTCTTATCATTGCCTTCATCACCAGGCTTTGTGGCGACCATCGATCCACCATCCTTCCAGTCCATCCGATCAGTCTTCTCAAGGAGTGACCTTAGTCCCCTCGAGCCGGCACCATCTGTCCAATTCGATCACCCCCCATCCGACCTTGTTCAAGGAGAGCGACTTGAGTCCAGCCTTGTTCAACCATATTCCACCCCTTTGTGAAACTCCGTTTTGAGGATCACATCATCTGATATCAGAGCTGAAAAGCTCCTAATCAGGTTCTATCTATCCATTAATTTTAAGTTTTTCGTTCTTGTTCTTCATTTTTTTGCATTTGTGTTCTTATCGTTCATCTTAAAAAAAAAAAAAAAAAAAAAAAAAAAAAAAAAAAAGAAAAAACTTAGTTTGATTCACTGTCCATCTAGTTTCAAATTCAATTTAAGTTTGCATTTATTTATTTAAAAAAAAGAATCCTATCATTTCCATATCTGTTTGCTGCATTAAACTGTCGGTCCATTTTCATACATTTCATATAATCCCATCAGAACCCATTCATACACTTTCCTTTCTTTCTTTTCAGGTACCAAACCGGACACATGGGTGAAGCAATAACCGCCAACCAATTGGCTCAAATGATGGCTACCTTGCAGAACATCCAGAACCGCCTAGACCAAGTGGAACAAAACATGCGGACCGAGATAACCGCCAGCAGTTCCAGCAACAACGATGACCACCGTCCACCACCGGCTCCAGACCAAAGGCAAAACCCAGCCGCCAACCAGGGTGGCCACGCTCGAGGCCGAGAAAGAAGCCAGGACCGAGGCCGAGATGAAGGAGATGAGCCGCCTTGGCAAGGAGGCAAAGGTCTCAAACTGTCTCCACCAACCTTTGCGGGCAAGCTCAATCCCGAAGCTTACCTGGATTGGGAAAAAAGGATGGAGTATATCTTCGAGTATTATCAATACTCGGAAGCAAGGAAGGTGACCCTAGCCGCAGCTCAACTCACTGATAATGCTCTAGCATGGTGGGACCGAGAAGTAGCTGACTGAAGGAGGCGAAGGATGCAGCCTATTAGCTCATGGGAAGACATGAGTTACCAGCTAAGGAAGAGATATGTTCCTTCCTACTTCCACCGAGATCTCCAGAAAAGATTCAGGAGACTTACCCAAGGGACCCGAACCGTGGAAGAATACTTTGAGGAGTTTGAAACCTTGAAGAATCGACTAGAAATAGAGGATTCACAAGAAACTCTCATGGCCCAGTTCCTTGATGGGCTTAATACCCGAATAGTTAGCAAGGTGGAACGGCAAGCCTACCAGGACCTAGATGAGTTACTGCACTTGGCCATCCAAGCCGAACAGCACATCAAGAGGAAGGTCTCAACAAACCGTCCCAAGCCCAACTGGACGCCCCCGGCCCAAAGAAACATCGACAAAGGAAAGGCCATAGCCACGGATTCGAAGTTCAAGAAACCTTTCCAGGAAGGCAACAAGTCCGGCTCCAGCCCAGCTCAGGCCCAACGGGCCCGGGACATGACATGTTTCAAGTGCAAAGGCAAAGGCCACTATGCCCGAGAATGTCCTAACCAGCGAGCCATGATCCTTAGAGACAATGGCGAGTATGA
Source organism: Iljinskaea planisiliqua (assembly GCA_900108845.1). Classification (NCBI taxonomy): domain Eukaryota; kingdom Viridiplantae; phylum Streptophyta; class Magnoliopsida; order Brassicales; family Brassicaceae; genus Iljinskaea; species Iljinskaea planisiliqua. The sequence goes on along the minus strand of FNXX01000042.1, from coordinate 17,260 downwards.
ATCTCAAGATGACGCTGAGGATGAACCAGAGGATTCCGAGGAAGAAGTAACCGACTACCCAGACGTAGGAGACATCTTGGTTACCCGGAGATCGCTCAGTGCCTTGTTCGAACCCGAGACCATTCAGCGAGAGAACATCTTCCATTCAAGATGCACCATAGACTCCAAGGTATGTAGTCTAATTATTGATGGAGGATCTTGTACTAATGTTGCTAGTAAATATATGGTGGACAGGCTAGGTCTTAAAAAGACCAAACACCCGAGGCCATACCGACTTAGATGGCTCAACGATGAAACCGAGCTCAAGATCGGAGAACAAGTCCTTGTCCCATTCAGCATTGGGAAGTATTCCGACCAGGTCCTGTGCGACGTTGTCCCGATGCAAGCCGGCCACATACTACTAGGCCGACCCTGGCAGTTTGACAAGGAGACACTTCACAATGGCCGCACCAACTTCTACAGCTTCATTCATCAGAAGCGTAAGCACAGCCTAGCCCCATTGACCCCGCAAGAAGTTCATGAACTTCAAAAGGCCATGGACAAGGGAGCTAAGGCAAGTAAGTCCGAGAAAACCACCCTCTTCATATCACCTAGCAAAGTACTTAAGACTTTAGAACAGAAAGAACATGTGCTACTCATGATCTTTAGAGAAGGGTATTTTTCAGGACCCGAGGAGGACCAACATCCGGAAGAAGTCCTTAAGTTACTGGAGGACTTCAAGGATATCTTTCCCGAAGATATTCCGACTGGCCTACCACCCATCCGAGGAATTGAGCACCAGATAGACCTCGTACCCGGAGCACCATTGCCCAACCGACCGGCCTATAGAGTCAACCCAGAGGAGTCTAAGGAACTAGAGAAGCAAGTTCAGGACCTGATGAGCAAAGGCTATATCCGAGAAAGCCTTAGTCCGTGTGCAGTACCCGTACTCTTGGTGCCAAAGAAGGATGGTACATGGAGAATGTGCGTCGACTGTAGGACCATCAACAACATCACCGTCAAATACCGTCATCCAATCCCAAGGTTAGACGATATGTTGGATGAGCTCAGTGGAGCCACTATTTTTTCAAAGATAGATCTCAGGAGTGGCTACCATCAAGTCCGGATGAAGGAAGGTGATGAGTGGAAGACAGCATTCAAGACCAAAAGAGGTCTATACGAATGGCTGGTCATGCCGTTCGGACTCACCAACGCACCAAGCACATTCATGCGGCTCATGAACCATGTTCTAAGAGCCTACATCTGTAAGTTTGTCGTTGTGTATTTCGATGATATCTTGATATACAGCACCTGCTTAGATGACCACCTTAAACATCTTGAGAAAGTATTGGAAACTTTAAGATTAGAGAATCTTTATGCCAATCTCAAGAAATGTATTTTCTGCACTGATCAATTGGTATTCCTAGGCTTTGTTGTTAGTTCTCAGGGACTAAAGGTGGATGAAGAGAAGATCAAAGCCATCCAAGACTGGCCCACGCCTACCAGCATTGGTCATGTCCGGAGCTTTCACGGACTAGCCAGTTTCTACTGCAGATTTGTCAAGGACTTCAGCACCATTGCTGCTCCTTTGACTTCGGTGATCAAGAAGGATGTTGCCTTCAAATGGGGACCGAGCCAAGATCAAGCTTTCCAGAAGCTCAAAGACAGCCTTACACACGCACCGGTTTTGGTATTGCCTAACTTTGATAAAACTTTTGAAGTTGAGTGTGATGCTTCAGGAACAGGAATCGGAGCTGTCCTGACCCAAGGAGGGAAACCCGTGGCCTACTTCAGCGAGAAACTAACCGGAGCTGCCCTCAACTATCCCACGTATGACCAGGAGCTCTACGCCTTAGTCCGAGCATTGGAGACTTGGCAGCACTACCTTCTTTCCAAGGAGTTCGTGATCCATACTGACCACGAGACCCTTAAGTATCTCCGAGGCCAAACCACTCTGAAAAAGAGGCATGCAAGATGGCTCGAGTTCGTGGAGACTTTCCCGTATGTGATCAAGTACAAGAAGGGCAAGGAGAATGTTGTCGCTGACGCCTTATCCCGGAGACATGCCCTGATTTCAACCATGGAGGCCAACATAATGGGATTTGAACATCTCAAGGAGCTCTATGAAGCAGACCCGGACTTTGGAGAACTCTACACGCAGTGCACAAAAGGCGCCATGGGTCCTTTTTATAAACATGATGGTTTTCTTTTCAGGGACAAGAGGCTATGCATCCCACAGAGTTCGATGCGAGAGCTGATCCTCAGAGAAGCCCACGGAGGAGGCCTTATGGGACATTTCGGAATGGCCAAGACCATGAGCATCCTTGGAGAACACTTCTTCTGGCCGCATCAAAAGAGGGATGTGGAACGGTTCTGTTCCAAGTGCACTACCTGCCTTAGTGCAAAATCCAGGTCACATCCTCACGGTCTCTATATGCCTTTACCTATTCCTGACATGCCTTGGGTAGACTTGTCTATGGATTTTATTTTAGGATTGCTCAAGATCAGGAACAAGGACTCCATACTTGTGGTAGTGGACAGGTTCAGCAAGATGGCCCATTTTATTTCATGCAACCGAACCAATGATGCTACACAAACCGCCGATCTGTTTTTCAAAGAAGTGGTGAGACTACATGGCCTACCAAGGACCATTGTGTCAGATCGGGACACCAAGTTCCTCAGCCATTTCTGGAGGACTTTGTGGAGGAAGCTCAGAACTAAGCTCCTCTTCTCTACAACTTGCCATCCGCAAACCGATGGCCAAACCGAGGTCGTTAACCGCACCTTATCCACCCTTTTGTGGGCCACTATCAGTAACAATCTAGAACTGGTTAGATTGTATTCCATTTATTGAGTTTTCTTATAACCGTGTGCCACACTCTACTACTAAGCTCTCTCCCTTTGAGATTGTGTATGGGTTTAAGCCGCAGACTCCATTGGACTTCACTCCTCTACCTCAAAAGGATCAAATCAGCCAGGACGGAAAAGCCAAAGCAGAGCTCGTGAAGAAGCTATTCGAGAAGGTCAAGGCGAACATCGAGAAGAAGAACGAGAAGACCAAGGAGTACACCCGACAAGAACCGCAAAGCCATTCACTTTGGGTCTGGCTACACATGAGGGCCGACAGATTTCCAACCGAGAGGAAGTCTAAGCTATCACCCAGGGGAATCGGACCTTTCCAAGTGGTCAAGAAAATCAATGACAATGCCTACCAACTTGATCTTCCAAGTGAGTACCAAATATCCTCTGCCTTTAATGTTTCTGACTTGCTCCCCTTTGATGCAGATGAAACCGTTCTGAGGTCAGAACTTCCACAAGAGAGAGAGGATGATGTGATCCCAAGATCGGTCAAGCCGGTTCCAGCCATGTACGAGCCACCCTTAACCAGGGTCGGAGCTAGAAGAATAAGAGATGGCTTCAACCAGTCCGTAGAGACCTTGCTGGCGGAACACGAGGTTGACAACATAACCGACCAGCTGACCAAGCTCAACATTTCAACCAACCAAGATCAAACCGGGCCAATTGAAGACCAAGTTCAGACCAAGCATCACATTCCATCGGTTCAATCAAGGGAGGATCAAACCAGAGTCGGGCCAAATAATGTGCATGAAATACCATTACTAAAGGAAGGCTACGGACTTACCATCTTTAGCATCACCGCCATTAAAGACTGAGGGCCGCACCAAGCCAGGAATCAGACTACATTCACTCCCGCCAACCAGCCAAGGTAAGTCTGATTTTATATTTAATTCCTTTGACTAATCGTTTATTGTTTTTGGTATGATTTGCTTGTCAATCTTTGACTTTTAGTAGATAAGGCATCTGTTAGCCATTTTTAGTCCTTTGATTTTCTGGAGTTATTGTAATCTCATTTAAGACCCCTAGAAAGGCACAGCTGTTTGGACTAGTATATAAAGTCCCCTCACAGCCTTGTATTTTTCACACAATCAATAAACAAACAAGCATTTTCTTAAAGAGTTCTCTCTTCTTTGTTTCTTCTTTGGCATTTGCGATTTCTGCCCAAGATTTAACTTGTCTTATCATTGCCTTCATCACCAGGCTTTGTGGCGACCATCGATCCACCATCCTTCCAGTCCATCCGATCAGTCTTCTCAAGGATTGACCTTAGTCCCCTCGAGCCGGCACCATCTGTCCATTTCGATCACCCCATCCGACCTTGTTCAAGGAGAGCGACTTGAGTGCAGCCTTGTTCAACCATATTCCGCCCCTTTGTGAAACTCCGTTTTGAGGATCACATCATCTTCCCTCCAAATTTTTTCACTTTTTGGATAATCCCTTCCCTCCATTTTCTTCTCTTTTCATATATTAATATTATATTATTATTATATTTTATTAATAAATTCTAACTATTTTAGATGGATCATACATAAAAAATTTATTTATTTATAAAACATAGTTTATGTCATCTATTACCATTAAAAAAAGTTCAAACTTTAAATTTAAAGTAGTTTTTTGCCATTATCTACTATTTTATTGTGTGTAATTGATTTTTTTGTGCAAATCAATTTATATTTTAAAATTTATAATATTGATGATCAATTTGAAAAAAAACATGCAAAATAGATATGTTCGCTGCTATTACATTGCGATGTATGTGAAATTTATTTTTTGTATTTTTCATTGGATTACTGAACTTGTGAACTTTTTATCTAAGTTAATTAGAGTGTTACACAGATTATGTATGAATGATAACAGAATCACATAGAATTTATCTGAACCTTAGTGATTAGGGTAAATAAAAACCTTTTGGGTAATTCTTAGATAACTCATATAACTAAGAAATAAATAAATAAATATTTTAGATGTGAATTTGTTTTTGTATTTTTACTGGATTACTGAACTCAGAAAATTATTTTATGTCTGTTAGAATATTACACTATTAATGTATGGATTATAGTAGTTATATCTCATTGAATTATACTGAATCGTAGTGATTCATAAATAGATATATACGTTTTACATATTACTGAAACAACTGATGTTATTCAGAAAATTGTCTATTTAAATATAGATGTGAAAATTTGTTGTTTTGTATTTTCATTGGATCGTTGGACTTTTATTTTCTAAGTTTGGGCCTTATACTAGTAACAAATTCAAATATCTGGTCACTAGATACAAAAAGTGTTATTTTTACTAAAATTATCTTACATTTATATGGTTAATGTGTAAATACTAACATCATGACAAATTGTCATGTGAAACAAACAAATTTAATATTTTCAGACATGTTATTATATGAAAGTATGGTAAATAGTTTTTAACTACCTAATATCTTAAGTACAACTACAAAAATTTAGATTTTAATATAGTATAACTAAATACATGTAAAAACTATCAAAATTTAACTATGTAGATGTTAGTTTTACTATAAACTCCAATATAACTAGGTGAAAATTATATAACTATGACCTATTATGTACCACTGGTGTAACTGATTGTATTATGAACCCATATTCGTTATTTTCTATTATATTAACTGGTATAAATGATGTATAACTAAGTATTTTAGAGAGAACTAAGTATTACTAGTATAAGTTATTGTATTATGAACTTATATTTGTGTAATTTCTATTATAATATGACTGATATAAATGATACAAAGTTAAGTATTTTACAGAGAATTAGTTATCACTAATATGACCAAGTGTTTTTGAGACAACTAGTATATCTAGAATAACTATATGGTTTGGGTACAACTGGTACGACATGTACGTATAACTAAGTGAAACTCTAATTTTTTGTAGTTGAACTTATGATATTAGAACACTAAGGCACATTTAACATATTTGCATACAATGAAAATGTTGAAAATACATAAGTTATACGTATAACTAAGTGTGTCCTGAACAACTAGTATAACTCGTAAAACTATGTGGTTTTCATATACTTTATAATATGTAATTTAAGTTTTATTAGGCCACATATTTAACACATGCACTTAATAATATTAGATCTAAAAAACCATTTAGTTTTATATAGTTTTATGAAACCTTTAAGTTTGACCAACAAAAATTTACAAAACTTGTCATTTTGACCAAAGTAACCTTATGCTTACATGGTTAATGACCCAATATTAACCTCATTGTTATATTTTTCACACAAATTATGTATTTTCAACAAATTATGTATTTTCAACATTTTCATTGTATGAAAATAAGTTAAATGTGTCTTAGTGTTCTAATATCATAAGTTCAACTACAAAAAATTAGAGTTTCACTTGGTTTACTGGATAAACCTTTAAAGTGCCAAAATACAACTATGTGTAAGTTAATATTACTATAAACTCCAGTATAACTATGTGAAAAAATTATATTATTTATTTAAATATGACGGCACCATGTTTAAAATAAGATAGTTTTTATTATTATTAATATCAAACACGTGTTAAATGTGATATTCTTGTTATTTATTTTTTTTTTTGCTCATAGTAATACCTAAATCATCCAATAGTACGAAATATTTTTTTAAGGTCTGGGAATACATTATAAAGTCAAATCCAAACCTATTCCAACCATTAAAGAAACATACAAAAGATGTTTCAAACATCCAGAAACATAGAAACCATGTTTCAAAAAAAGCCTTAAGTTCTTAACATCCAAACAAAAAAAATACTAAAACTTATAAAATTCAAACCATAAGTTTTAAACATCCAAAAATAGTAATTCCTAGTAAAATACAAAATATTCAATATCAAACATAAAAGTAAAAACATTCAGACCATAAGTTTTAAGTTTTGTCTTTGTTTTTTACTTCGTCCCTCCATCTCTGCATCTTTCACCAACTTATACATCTTCGTCATATCATATCAACCAGTCTGCAATAGGCAGATAGAAACACCCATTTAAACCACGTATATAAAGCAATGAGAATAAGTCAAAGATGCTGTAGCAAAAGGACAGAGAAAAAAAACTGACCTTATCTCTGATGAAATTCAAGACCTTTTCACAAATTTGATCGTCTTTAGTTGGAGTAACTCCAGCATACGTAAACAATACAGTCAAAGATGCTGTAGCAAAAGAGTGTAATAATTAGAGAATGATATGAGAACTCTATGGAATTGCAGATACCATGAGTCAATAACGAGAGCATATGGTAAGTCCAAGATAATTTGGCACTACAGACCATAGCAAATATTTACTTAAACCTATCAATGATCAACCAAATACACTTTTGAGTAACCAATTATCTACCATGAGACTGAAAAATTATGTTTACTAACTTTCTCATTGTAACTTCATAGTTTTAAAGAAGAATCAACATCTTCATACAGAACAACTGTAAAAAAAAAAAAAATAGACTACCTTTTAGATCCTGTCATATCAGTGACATCAAAACCTTATGCACAGCATCACGCTCCACAGGTTCCTCTTCAGATCATGTTACCTCTAAGTCAGATAAGAAAGACCCAAATAGGTAGTTCAAGAAACCAAAATCTCAAGAGTTACCAGCATTTAGAAGTTGCAGAAAAACATCAAAAATCTTAAATATAATACCTGGTGTATCCTTGCAGAACAGTGGGAGCCCGCGGATGGCTTGAACCCGTACCTACATATTAGATGCTTTAACTCAGAGCAAGGAATAGTTCCGCAGAACACAAAAATGAAAAACTATGCATCGATTAATATCATTTCTTCTGGAAAATCAGAAGCACTTTATCTCCCATACCAGCCCAATACGAATCCAAAGCAAAAATGCACTTCCAATAATTGTTCAAATACCTAATCCGAAGAAGAAACAGAGAATGCTCGATTTTCAAATCCTAGTGAGAAACTGAAGCGAACCTGAGACTTGTCTTTGGCTAAATAATAGGACGATGACTGAATAAAAGCGTGGATTGGATCGGCATAGAAGCAAACAGTTTTGGTATGATTGAGAAAGAATCCGAGATAGCAAAATCAGAGAAAGTAAGAGGAGAAGAAGGAGATACGTAATTACAAACCCTAGAGGTGAATTTTTCTTGAGGAGAGCTAGCAAAGTAAGGGGAAAGAGAGGGATGAAAAGAGAATGACGAAGAAGAAGAAAAAAAAATTGTGAGGAAAATAATTCTTTTAGCTAAGTTGGAGAAAATAAATAAAAAATTGGGATGTGGATATGATCCGATTTTTTTCAGGTTTGGGTGGATAATCCGATTTTTAGATTGGTTGGGTCGTAATTTATTAGATTCATTGAACTCTTTAATGCCTTTTCATACATTTTGGTTAGAAACAAAAATAAAAAATAAAATGATTTTTATATCAAGGGCATATTAGATTTTTTTGAAGTATGGAAGGGTATCATAGATTAATGTTCAGTTTGCATTTGCCATTTGCTGGTGAGCTTTCAAAAGTCTGTACGTACTCTTTTTACTTCTCATCTGTTTCTTCTTCTTCTTCTTGTTCATACCTTTCTTGCTCTGTTTTTTCTTTTTCTTGATCTGTTTTTTTTTTTTAAGTTTTCATCCAAATCTTCTTCTGCTACTCCTTTATGTGAAAAATATGGTAGAAAGTTTGAATCTTTTAGAGGTTAAATTCAAGCATTATCAAAAGTAAGAAAGGCGCAAACTTTATAGAAAATATTCAAGCTTTAGCAAAAATGTGGGAGCTTTATAGGATATTCGACACTTGAAGTGCAGATCTAGAGAAGTGCAGGTTCAGAGATGAGTTTTAGGTTCTGATGAAGGTGTCATGAGGATTTTAATCAAGATTTGATTTTAAGGGAAGCATTAAAATCTTAAGGCAACAACATAGAAGGGGACCAAGTCAAGTGGCTCATGAAGTGACGGTAGACTGAAGCATGTGTCAAGGTGTTGAGAGTAGCTAAGGCAAGTATGAGAATGGTTTTTGGCTCTTATGATCCGAAGGAACTGAATCTACGAGAGACGGAGAGGCTGCTTATAGGGACGCTAAGAATGGGGGAGAACCAAGGCTCAAGATTAGCAATTGTCAAAGTGTCAGACATTCATCATTGATTAGTATCTTAATTATATTATGATGATCAACTAAAACCTAATAATTATTTTTTTGCAAGACACTTGTGGCTCTGTTGTAGTCATTCGCCTCACACAAGCAGCTTACAACAAAGACAAACCCATCCCACAACGTCGAAACCTGTCCTACCAACACTTGGCTAACTACATCTAAAGCAAAACCAAAAAGAAGTACTCGTTCTCATTCAGAAATCTTAACATACCAATAAACTTCATCAGAGTTGAAGGACTTCATAGAGATGTGAGTGTGTATTTATATTTTGTTTAAATTTCCAATCTGTGCATTTTAATTTACATCGGGACGGGGAGTGAAAACCAGAGGAGAGTTCGACTCACAACGAAATGCGGACGCACAAACAATTTTTGACAAGTTGGAGACGGTTCCTCTTGGCCTCTTGGCATTGTTCTAGAGTTGCATCCTGCACTCCATTTCATTGCGATGGTAAGTAAAAACAATTCCATTTTCACATCAAAATTAGAGTTTAACTATGAAGGTTGGAACATATGAATATGCTCTTCTTATCTTTATAGGAAATCTACAAGGTGCCTCCTGATCGCGATGAACTAGTTGATGAACACGCTTTTCTGGCTTAGCAAAAGGTATAACAGTAGAGGGAGTTGATTTCATTGTGGTCCAGAATTCATGGGGAACAGATTATGGAAACAATGGATACTGCAGGATATCACTCCCAGACAGTCGTGGTTTTGATATTTTCTGGCCACTTTGGTAGCAGCTCCTGTGGTACAGGCCGCGAGGCCAGCCGGGACGCCACGGGTTTACAAGCTTTCTAAGGA